>OZ026568.1:1349539-1377039 GCA_964020155.1 Chondrilla cf. caribensis
TATTAACGCTTACATTTCGTTGGATTTTTTCAGATATTGTGTAAATTGGATGTTTATAGTTGTAAACTTTGTATTTAATTGTAATAAAAGCGTATTATTTTTGGATAAATCAAATAATAGTAATTCTTTCCTATTATAATTATTATAATTATTAGATATAATACACATAACTATCATCTGTTCAGCACATGGCTATAACATAATGATTTACTTACTATTATATTATATTTATCACCCAAATTACGCCTAGCTAGGTGGCTTGGAGAGATATTGCCATTAATATTATGCCACATATGCAACCGGAGATAATTATGGTTTTTATCGTGATATATAATGACATGCGATGACGCCAAGATGGCGGACAAAGCTAAAGAGAGAAGTAAAAATAAAAAGAGAAATGATCCGGGTAGTTGCTTTTGCAAAGCTAAAAAAGGAGGAACAGTTGTACAATGCAACAAATGCAACCGTTGGTGTCACCCTTCGTGCGTGGGGCTCTCGCCTGAGATCCTACGAGCTATGGACGATGACGCACCGTATTATTGCCCCTTGTGTATACTGAAGAAATTTTCAGATGCTCCATCTTCACCTGCCAGCGCGTGTGGACAAGACGACTCGGAGTCCATCGCCAGAATTGTAGCGGAATTCGACGACATGCGCAAGGACCTCGATGACCTAAAACGGAGTGTGAGCGATCTCTCCGCTAAATTGGACGCCTTTCAGCGTCCCATCTCCTCCGCTCCCTCAGAGACAGGTGAAACCCTACGCGCTCAACAGCGGATCCTGGAATCGCATGAGAGAGCCTTACGCAGGAACAATGTCATTGTTGTCGGCGTTGCTGAAGACGACTCCTGCAGCACATACGATGCCATACAAAAACTTTTCTCTGAGAAGCTGAACGCCCCAGGTTTATCCTTCGAGGCGAGAAGACTAGGTAAGAAAAAAGACCAGGGTACACGTTCAATCCTCGTTCGCTTTTCCGACTCCAAGAGCAAGGTGAGCGCCATGAAAAAACGTAGTTTGTTAAAAGGTTCGAAGATATACATGAATGATGACCTAACTCCCTTCCAAAAGCAAAATCAGAAAATCTTACTTGAAAGAATGAGGAAAGCCAGAGGAGAGGGAAAGTCGTCGTACATTGCCAGAGGCAACCTGTTTATCGATGGATCTGTAGTGGCCTCCCTGGACTCCTTGGAAGCCTTCTAGGACACACGCCAAAACGGCCCTGTTAGTAGTTTTAGCACAAGCGCACACTCGATTCAACACGTGATTTCAATATGTCAGTGGAATATAAATGGTCTAACTTGTGACAAATTAGTCGAAATCCAACCTTATCTTCAACAACTTAATGCTGATATCATTATTCTCTCAGAAACATGGCTTAGCCCCAATATATCGTTCACTGTTGATCTCATCGGCTATAAATCACTCAATTTTTGCAGACCCTGTAAACATAAAAAGGCCAGGCGTAACTCTGGGGGCCTGCTGATTTACATCAAAGATTATCTGAGCCAGATGGCCAAATGTATTAAGGTATCTACTGATCGTGTCTGGATTAAACTACAACAAACAACTACTATTATCAAAAATGACATTTATATATGTGCTACATACATCCCCCCACATGCCTCCTCTTCATACTACCTGAATGATCCACCCTGGCCAGACCTACAGAGAGAGTTAAGCCATTTCAATAAATTAGGAGCTGTCATCCTGATAGGAGATTTGAATGCCAGAATCGGGGGCTTTCAGTCTAATCTTACAGGCCACCTTAAGCGAACCTACAAAGATCAGATAGTTAATTCTTATGGCGCGGAATTGATGTCCTTATGTACAGGTTTTGATTTATCTATCTGCAATGGGACTTTCCCACCTGACAATGTAGCTGGTGAGTGTACATGCCATACTGCCAGTGGCTCTAGCTGCATAGACTACGCCATAGTTAATGGATACCTCACTTCAGCAATCAAATCATTCCATGTCAATAACCTTGAAGTTTTTTCAGACCACTGCCCAATCTTACTCACCCTGTCCACTGGCGAAAGTAAGCCTCAATACACCAATCAGTCGCCACATTATCTAGCTAATGAACTCTCAAAAGACCTACTCAAACGACTAGATATAGCCACCTCCAATCACCTAATCCGAAACCCCCCCAAGCTGAAATGGATCGGAGAAAACATCACTAAATTTATTGACACCCTAAAACGATGCCCACCTGAGCTCCCAATTAACCCATCATCAATTTCGGATATAGATGAGACTGTTACATTCTTTACAGAGAAAATCATTCAACACGCCATAGCCTCTGGATTTGCTAAGGTACCGACTTCATCTGAGGCTCTCTCCTCCAAAAAGTCACTCTATCCTAAGCAGTCATGGTTTGATAATGAATGTAAACAAAAAAAGAAAGAAGTTCTATCCAAACTCTCTTCATGGAGAAAAAAACCTATAAACCAAGATCTGCGGAAAGCTTATCACAACACCAAAGCTGCATGGAAGCGACTTATAAAATCCAAAAAATTCATGGCTTCACGAAAATGGAATGCCGAGATTCTAAAGAAAGCTAAATCCAACCCGAAATCATTTTGGAACACTATTAACACTAGTGCTGTATCCAAAGCTGTTGACAACAATATCTCCTGTTCAGAATGGGAGCAATACTTCAGTAAACTATACAGTGCTACATCTGATTCATCACCTCAAGTTGACAGCAGTCCTAGCCAGCATTCAGACTCCAGCTCAACACCCATCATCAGTGATCCACGTACAAATTCTCCCATGAACCAAGAACCTGACATTTCTACTGATGAAATAGAGTTAGCCATATCAAAATTGAAATGTGGTAAAGCACCTGGTACCGATCTCCTTACAAATGAAGTTTTGAAGTCTCTCCCCCCTTCTTGGCTAGATTTGCTGCAAGTAATCTTCAATGCAATCTTACGCTCTGGTGAATATCCCTCTACATGGGCCGAGTCTATTATAAAACCTATTTACAAATCTGGTAACAGGAATGACCCTTCTAACTATAGAGGCATATCCCTCATTAGCTGTTTGGGCAAACTATTTACTGCAATCATACGTGACAGGATGTCAACCTGGGCAGAAAATTCAAACCTACTCCCAGAAGAACAATTTGGGTTTCAAAAAGGTAAAAGGACTGCAGACGCTATATTTGCTCTTCATACTGTCGCTGAAAAGCAATGCTCCTTAAAGAAAAAGCTATACTGCTGTTTTGTTGACTTCAGAAAGGCCTTTGACTCAGTATGTCAGCCCTTACTTTGGTCGAAATTAGAAGCCCTGAATCTTAATCCCCAAATTCTTTCACTATTAAAATCTTATTATTCCAAATCTCGTTCACGTGTAGCAGGCTCTCATGGGCACATGTCAAACTTCTTTACTACCGAAAAAGGTGTGAAACAGGGATGCAACCTAAGTCCCCTATTGTTCTCCCTGTATATTAGCGACTTGCCAAGGCTTCTCAACTCTCTCGAAGTCAACCTTCCATTTTTTCCCTCACCCTGTCTCCTGTTTGCAGATGATGTAGTTTTGTTCACTGACAATCCAAAAAAGCTTCAGGATTTAATCAACTCTCTATGTTTCTACTGTAGGCAACAACATCTTGACATCAACTCCAATAAAACTAAGATTCTTGTATTTGGACAAAAACCTAAACTTATTGCTGATTCCTGGGAAGTTAACTCACAACGACTTGAAATTGTAACCAAGTACAAATATTTAGGTACTTGGTTATGTTGGAAATGTGACTTCAAAGATTGTTTGTCAAAAACCTATGACAGAGCGCACAAACCGTTTTGCCAACTTCAGGCCAAGATAGCTTCTTTGGGGATAACTGATTTTAATGTTTTGCTCTTTCTTTTCAAGGCATTGATCAAACCAATCTTAATGTACAACGCTGAGATCTGGGGGCTTTATGATGCCCATGTTTTAGACAAAATTCAATACAAATATCTCAAATATGTGTTGAGGGTGTCTCATTCTTGTGTAAACTCAGCTGTCCTTGCTGAAACTGGATCAGTCCCACTGTTGTTTGACTGTGAGTCAGCTACACTGAGATATTTCTATCGACTCACCTCACCCAACACCCCCTTCCTCACAAGGAAAGCTCTTGAAATATCTATCGGCTTGAGCTCATCTGGTTATAATTCTTGGATGTCCAGAGTAAAACGAAAATTATTGCATCTTGGCTTTAACATCGACTTTATATTGCCTACTCCTGATGAAGTATTATCTAGGCTGCATGATCAAGTCTCTCAAAAACTAAGAGCTGACATTAACAGTACTCAAGGTTCCACACCATCTGGTGGGAACAAGTTAAGAACATATCGTTTGATCAAATCCAACACACTCGAACCAGAATCATATTTATCGGTGATCTCAAACCCAACAGTTAGACAAGCCTTCACTAAATTACGCATATCAGATCACAAGCTCTCTATTGAAACAGGTCGACACTGTAAGCCGCCCAAGCCTTTAGAAGATCGTACATGCCCACTCTGTAATTCGCAATCTCTGGAGGATGAAATACACTTTTTAATACACTGCTCTGCTTATCGGCAACTGAGATCTACCCTCTTCGAAGTAGCGATGACTTCAAATGGTAACTTCATATTTTTAAGCTCTAAAGACAAGTTCATATTTCTAATGTGTAACACTGACAGAACAATTATTAAACACACAGGCCATTTTATTTATAGGGCAATGCAGCTCAGATTCTCTCTTCTGTCTCCCTCCATCTAGCAAGTGCCACAGTGATTTCTTTTTTTTTTTTTGTCAGTCCTAACTCTGTGATATGCATATTGCAATTAATTAATCAATTTCTGCTGAGGTCAAGGGCCGTTTTGGCTACGACCAGTGATGACTATATATATAATATTACTCTATGCACATGCATGCATATATGTACACACATGTATACACACACATGCATGCACATATACAAGCGTGCACATGTACACATGAGGACACATATACAAACACACATGTACGTATACGTGTACACACACACAGTTGGGTTTACTTTCAGTCATAGTAATAATAATCAGGTCAGTGTAATTGTAGACCACTTGAGGTTGTAGGCATATAATAGTTAATTCATCAAATCTACCAATAATATCAGATACACGTAATTTAGTACTTTAATTTCTACTTTATTACATTTTGTCGTAATAGTCAAGGCCATTGATGAATATTCACAGCAGCCATGTTTGTCAAGGCATGGCTTAATGTAGCCGATACACAGTGGTCTGACATCTGGTGGCTAACAGCAGATTCGAAGTCAGCCTGGCAGAAGGAGCTAACTCCCAGTTGTGAGTAACGGGAGCTGAAATCCTCTGCAACACACTTACTAGAATTGGCCACATCCGGTATATTTTCAGTGGTGAATTGTAGTCCCATTTCTTCTAACTCTAGATCTTTCACGGGTATTTCTGAAGTACACTGTGACAATCGTGCGAGAGCTTCAATATGGAGCCAGATTGGACCCGTGTGCGTAGCCGCAATAACTTTCATGTCACCAGTGCCTGTCAATTGGAGGGCTTTGTCAAAGGCATCTTCCGATCTTTGACATAGTAATGAATGTGTGCCACAATTAACATGTCAAATGTTGGCACTGTTTCTGGGAGTACACCCTCTATATACCTTGATTTAGAACGATAGAAGAAACAATAATTATATTCATCTTTAACTTGTGCTGTGTACAATACAAATTCTCTGAAACATAACATGAGTATAATACTAATAACAAGTGGTGATTGTATAAAAAATCTTTTGAAACTCTGCATGGTGCGCTCAATTTTCATGGTGTGTAACCACCCGCGGCGCCCCTTGCATAGTTGGAGTTGGGAATGGACGTGGGTTGGAGGCTAGTGAGATGGGAAGCAGGGCCATAAGTACTAGTACTACACAGAGGTTGGTAGGGATGTGGGATTGGACGTGGGCTGGAGGCTAGTGAGATGGGAAGCAGGGCCATAAGTACTACACAGAGGTTGGTAGGGATGTGGGATTGGACGTGGGCTGGAGGCTAGTGAGATGGGAAGCAGGGCCATAAGTACTACACAGAGGTTGGTAGGGATGTGGGATTGGACGTGGGCTGGAGGCTAGTGAGATGGGAAGCAGGGCCATAAGTACTACACAGAGGTTGGTAGGGATGTGGGATTGGACGTGGGCTGGAGGCTAGTGAGATGGGAAGCAGGGCCATAAGTACTACACAGAGGTTGGTAGGGATGTGGGATTGGACGTGGGCTGGAGGCTAGTGAGATGGGAAGCAGGGCCATAAGTACTACACAGAGGTTGGTAGGGATGTGGGATTGGACGTGGGCTGGAGGCTAGTGAGATAGGAAACAGGACCATAAGTACTACACAGAGGTTGGTAGGGATGTGGGAATGGACGTGGGCTGGAGGCTAGTGAGATGGGAAGCAGGGCCATAAGTACTACATAGAGGTTGGTAGGGATGTGGGAATGGACGTGGGAACGAGGCTGTTGAATAGAGTGATGGCATGGGCAAATGAGGGGACAGGATGGATGGGAGGGGGGAGGAGGGATTTGGAGTGTGTGCATGGGGTGAGAGGTCAGTCAGTGGCGGTATACAGCTCATTCAGAGTGGAAGGTGGGAGGAGCAGTTCGATTACAAAGCAAAGTCAGAGGAGGTTGACAGGGGAATTAAGATGCAGATGTGCAAGGCTGGACGTGGCAACAGGATCGAGATGGAGAGGGATAGCAAGGGATGATAGGATCCGTGCACTATATGTAGAGGACCAGAGCCATTTTCTCAAATCATGTGATGTTCTAAAGGATGAACGGTTCGGTGCAAAGCAGCTGATAAATTTTGAGGATGAAAATTTTCACGTTATATGATGTGATAAAAGATTGCTTGAGATGAATACTAGAATGGTTATGAACTATTGGATCTAAGTTTGGTATAATACGCACCCTAGCTCCTTCTCTGTAAGACATGTTGGCTATGTGTACATTCACAGATGCACTCTGTTGCTATGTGCACATTCACAGATGCACTCTGTTGCTATGGGTGATGCTTGATAACATTATGACAAGTCATAAAATAACACCACGAACTAGTGATTTCTTCTGATCGAAGATACATAATTATCTATCAGCCATTCAACCATGCCACAATGCCAATTGAAATGGGATTGTGAATTACTTGGATGGATACACACTCCTGCATGCTAGTACATACACTCATAGACACTCTAAACTACGTAGTTTAGAGTGTCTATGATACACTTAACTCAGTCCCTCGATCAACATCTTGTCAACAAAAGGTGCATGCTGATGGCATTTTTGATAGAAAGTTCATTATTATAGTGTGTTTGTTATGTCATGGCCTTGTTACCAAGTTTGACTACAATATAATACATCCTACATAATATTATTATACCCATTACCAACATGTTATTGTGGAAGGCTATAATAGGCCAAATAGGCTGATCAATGTACTGATTCATAACTAGAACTATTATTTGGTGTGGAGCTCCACTATGAAATCTAAGTTTGTACACACCTATTTCTGTGTGGACACAATGGCTATGTGTACATTATTATTATGGTGCTGTGTTCGAAGGTTGGATATACTCAAGTCATGTAACATCCAACTGAATCCAAGGTTGGGAATAAACTGACAGAGCGAAGTACACCACAGATCAGGGAATCATAGGTCAATTTGAAACTTGAAAGCACCAATGAGAAATTTCACAGAAACACAATACACAATAAAGCAGACATTAAAACACAACAAGAAATCAACAAACAGCATGATTAATGTCAACAGTCGGGCATGCAGGTGCATTAAAATCAAAGAAGTGTCTCTAAGCACGATTTGTCACAGTTGGCATGTGAGTTCTCAATTCCAGAGGACCAGAACAATGGAGTTTACTATCTGAGGTTGAGAGTGCCGCAGTTGTGTGTAGTTTTGAGGCTGGTCTGGTGAAGCTCTCGGTGAAACAGAAGGCACGTTTGTTGGGTGAATTGTCTGCACTACGGGATTCATTGACTTTGAGACTAAGTGATCCAGGTCGCTTCTTGGGACAAGGCTTGACTAGAGATTCAGGCCCAGATGGGTTTTCTTCAACTAGATGCTCATAATGATCTATTGGGCAAACATCTTCTTGTGGGCTGACTGGACAGAGACTCAGCTCTTGCTGAAAGCTAAGCAACTGACCCATGAAGTTGAAGTTTGGGGAGACACACGGCCGTCTTTCTCTACAGAATTCGAAGGCTTGATGCATACTCCAGTTATTTTTCAACATGAGGTAGGAGATAGAGATCGTAGCCGACCGCGATATGCCGGCGTAACAATGAACTAGAACGCGGCCTCCTTTCTCGCGAATATTTTCTGTACAGGAGAAAAAAATTGAGGTAAAACACACACATAATCGGTCGGACAACTTCGACAAACTAACCGATAAAATCGGCGGCTTCCCTAAACTTGGACAAGAGATCTTCGTGATAAGCATCTTCTACGGAAATTCTTTTGTAAATGAAATCGTCTTCGAAATGGATAGGGCAAGAACTGCTGACGTTGAGAATGGCCGTAATGCCGAGCTTCGCCAGTAGGTCGAAGTCGCCGGAGTCTCTGGCCGTTCCGATGAAGAGATGCGGGAGGATCTCGGAAGGCGGGCAGGTCGGGAGACTGGGGCTCGACATCAGGTTCTCGCAGTGAAGGCCGTGTATTCTCGGCGTACCGGTCAGGGACAGGGTTGGCGGCTTCGTGATGATCGGACCTCCGGGTATCATCTGGGTTGCGGTCTGGCAGAGATGACCATGGTGCTTCAGGAAAGCCTGAAATCCGCCTGGGAGGGAGCGAAAAACAACCAAACCTTGACCACACTGAAGGCGTGCGTGCTAACAAGAATGATAGATTGTTTCAAACGCGTCGACAACACGACACGCAACAATCGCATCCACTGACCAAGTAACACTCACCATTAAGAACGTATAAAGATCCTTGAATACCTCGACGAAGAATGTCGAGGTAATTCTTTATACACGGTGTCACCAAATCCTCTCCCGAGTTCTCGTCATACAACACCAACTCCACATCAGAAGCGAACCTTTTTTGTAACACTTCCTTACAACTTTGGTCGGCCACCACTGTGTCCAACTCGCATATCCCTTTGCAAAGCCTCCTCAACTGCATGGAGTTGAGGTGGAGGTGTACAGCGCCTCTTATGTGTTGTTTGACGAATTCTCCGTGGGGACGAACGTCCACTAGTATACAGTCTTTAAGTTGTGCAAGACTGTCCGCCACCGCATCGGGTGAGGCAAGGGAAGGCTTTTCTATGCATCCATTCATCCTTATTGTAACAATATACGATTTAAACTAAAATTGTAGGCTAAAAACTTGAAAGTATCAAACATGCGACCTTTCTTGACCTACTTCCCGCCCAGCGATCTTCTTTTATAATAGTAGGGAAGATGACGTATATATTATGTAATTAGGTATTGCTAAATTTAGCCGACGCGCGTGTGGGTATGTAGTGCCGGAAGAACGAGGTGGTCAGGCGGAAGTGTAAGGTAAGCGCGGGTATTTTCGAACAGTGCCTAATTCCGAACAGTTCCTCTCTCACCGTATTATTTTCAAGAAACTGTCGACCATTTATAGTTCATATTCTTAATCCTTACACACCAGGTGAGAAACAGCATTCTTTGGTTTGCTCATTATTGACCGGATTAGGTGGAGAATCGACATGTTCGGAATTAACGACTGTTCGAAATGACCCCGCCTACCTAAGTTATGTCCCGTGAGACACAGCGGCCGCCATATTTGTCACGTACAACCTGTACTTGGTATGTTTGAAGGTTGTTAGTACTGGTGCATACGTGGATAATGAGCGAGAAGATTCCATCAGGGAGCGAATACCCGCCATTTATTTTAGGCCAACCACGTTTCAATCAGGTAATGCGTAAGATTAAGATATTTCTTCACTGTTTATAACTTTCAATCCCCTGTTACACCATGTACACGACTGTGGTAGAACACAACCTCATAGGGTTGATGTCTGGGTTGGTGTTTGTACCTTCTGGCACCCTATGGAATTGCATTTCGTGCATGACTTGATCATGGGCACAAAATTACTTTCATCAATATTTTTGTCAGCTAGTTGCAAAATGCATAGTTATTCTGTGAATAATGATTGGCTATGTGTGTGTGCAACTAGCATGCATGCAAAGGTGAAAAACCAGATGCATACAACTTGTTTTTTGTGAGCGAACATGGACGCAACTATCCCAAGAGCTACGTAGGTAACTGGAGTCTTGGAGTGGTCCGTTTAGTACCTTTCTCTGTATTGGATTATGTTCGTACGCGGGTCATGCAGCATTTCTTGCCAGACAACAATCTCTTTCAACTTTTCCTTTTAATAATGTCCCTGTGTACTGTTTTTAATGTGTCCGAGATTTCATCAGTAGCTGAAACTATTGTACATCATTGACATAATAATGACATTGAAGTGTACATAATGATGTGATGTAGTTATGTAATGTTTAGTTAACGGAAGAACTTTGTGACTGGCTTTACTGGTTTTTGATAGACCACATAATTGAAGTGGTGTCATGTGTACTAAACAGTAGTGGTATGAAGGTGGGTGGGTGTCTTGTAAAGCAACCTTTGCTCTCCGGTATGAGAAATAATGAATGAATGAATGGAATATGTATGAATGATTATCTTGTTAGTGGTGAAGTTGATTTGATCTGCTGCAACAGTCTAATCAGGTGCTCTTATGAGTGGACGAATTGAGAGCTCAAACATGTTGGTGTTTTGGATGGTATAGCACTCCAGACGACTGTGAAGTGGATGCAAGTGTGCCTAAATGTGATTGCTGATGTCCTGTTGTTAACTGAGAATTTCATTAGCAAACTAACCACAACCTGCACGTCTGTGTATTATAGTTGAAAAACAACCAGCACTACGTAGCTGTGTTATTTCATTATGTTATTATAGTGTTGTAGTTGAATTTCTGTTGTTTCAATCTAACATTAGCTGGCAATCAATGTATCACCTGTAATGAGAGTACTAGGTCATGATGTCAACCTGTTCACTCTACAACGGAACAGATCGGCTGTAAAACGGTTTGTATTTACAAGATAGACACAGGTAGTGATGGTTAGTCTCTAGTCACCCATGACCCTCATGTACGGATGAATGGGGACTTGTAGAACAATACTCCAAAGTATTTATCAGAAATTGTACATTTCACTGTATACTCTACTGTAGTAGAGTCGGACATCGTGCCGATATTTTTAGTTATTAGATAGGTTATTGTGTATGTCGGATCAGTTTTGAAATATTGTACATGATATATGTACGTATGTGGTGTTGTGGTAGGGGGTGCTTAGTGTTATGGCTGTAGTTTGTTTAGGTTTGCTGCAGCAAGGATGAAGTCAATTACCACTGTCTTGCAGTGTGAGTCGACATTAGCCGTAAGAAGCTATTGCTGAAGTCTGCTATAGAGGTGTTGAGATGTTTGAGTAAACAAGTTTATGTAGTTTGAGATATGAACTAGGGAATGTTGTGAGATGTACGTATTCATTTCCAGATATTGATAAGGACTAGTAAATTGAATAATCCTGAGTGGATATTACCAAGTGTTATTCTGTAGTCTGTCATTGTATGTGTGTAAACAGAGACTCCCATTCATGGGATGACTTTGAGGTTACATGGCTTGTCCAGGGGCTGGTCTTTGGTGTATCTCAACAATGTACTGTGTATTCTGTAGTGTTCTACACCTGTAGGCAGTTGTATGCACATAAATACCTACATCTTCATGTAAAACATGTTGATATGTTTTCTATATTCTTTCAGTTGACCTGTGCAAACCTTTTAGAGTCAGTTTTGTTCACTTTCAGAGATTCTTAATGTGCTTATTTTCAATGTGTGTACATACGTATATAGATATTTGCCACTGTATAGATGCAGATGTACAGTAGAACCTCACAATTAGGGTAGGGGATTGGAGTAGGTTGCCATGAAGAAAGCCTTTGTTACATCGAACTATGTATGCTATGTTGGGACTTCCCCTATTAACAGGGTGAGTACAAATTGTGTCACATTGCAAGGTCTCTGGAGATACAGAGGTCAATGCCCTAAAGTTATAACCAGTATTAGTACAGTGAATCCTCGTTAATTCACAACTGATTTATCCGCCAAACCTTTTAATCCGTGGCAGTACCAAGATAATGTACGTACAAGTACCAATGAATATCCAGTTAATCCACCAACTCATTAACCCAGCATATTCTTTGAAAGCGAATTGCGGCGGGTTAACAGGTATTTACTGTGCGTACATGGTGGTGTCTGAATGCATAGCTGCAATGTCTGTGTGTTCGTACACCCCGCCCACTCTGTTAAACCGGAAGTGATATTCCAGAGGTGGACTGTAGTAGCATACCCAACTTACGTACGTATGTGTGGCACCTATCATATTATATACATACATACATGCATACACATTTGTAAGCTTCCTCATTTATGCATCCTTTTGTACCCATGCCCCTGTTCATATGCCCCCTTGTACACATACCATTGTTCATATGCCCCCTTGTACACATACCATTGTTCATATGCCCCCTTGTACACATACCATTGTTCATATGCCCCCTTGTACACATACCCTGTTCATATGCCCCCTTGTACACATACCCTGTTCATATGCCCCCTGTGTATGTACGTACATACGTACCCCCTCATATACACATCCTCATTCATACACATTCACACACCTCTCCCCTGCATTCACACACCCTTGAAATTCCAAAGGGTAGGAGTGAAAGGGAGAGAGAGGAGACTTTTGCCCTTATTTGGTTTCATTTCGTATATGTTGCCTGCAGTAGTTCGGTACATAATGATACTACACACACACACACACACACACACACACACACACACACACACACACACACACACACACAGACACACACACACACATTTTTGATGTCATAATATTATGATGCCATTATTTTTGTTTATTGTTTGTTATTATATCAGATTAGATAGCTTATGACCCAGGTAATCAGTATGTTATTAAATTTCGTAGAGGTCTGAAATGGGGTGAAGGTTCAACTAATTTAATTATTATGATGTAATGGCTGGTTTATATTTAGGTTCTTATGATAATTCAGTTCAGGTTCACTTCCCAAATTGTGAACCAAATCTCAGAACACAATTCAGTGTACAGTACTGTGGTCTAGCAGTGAAACCTATGAAGTAATGCACTTGTGGGCTTCCTCCCACAGACTGTGTGTACCATGTATGGCTTCCCAATCACAATGAGACACCTTTGTAATGCTATAGTCATTTATTGATTTATGGTGAAGATTAGATGATTTGGGGCGGGGCAGGTAGAAGTTATATTAACCACTCTATGTATGAACTGTTGTATGAAAGAAATATGTTGGATTGCAGAGTTTGGCAGATTAACTGGGTGTCCATCAGTATTTCCATATCATATTGGTACTTGGAATTGTGGTTGACAAAAGGGTTTGGCAGATAATTTGAATTTACCGTATATTCAACAAGAATTTATGTTGGTATCTCCCGAGATTTGACTTTTTAGCATCTACTACACATACCATACAAACATAGAATTTATATTATTGTGCTCAAAACTATATAAATTATGCAGTTTACTATGCAGTGTATATGTACATAGAGTAATATTATGTACATATTATGTAAAAAGATCATCTATAGCCAAATATGCCAAAGATATTCAATATTATTAATGGGACTTGTTTTCTTCCTGTCACCCCGGTTATTTCCCCTTCACGCAATCCGATCATTCCAGCTGTTCACTGTGATTAGATAGAAATTCATTATCAATACAATATTTCTCCTCAGGATATCCTAATGATGTAAGGATCCTGGGGTTTCCCCCTATGTGTGTTCATACATATTTTATGGTTGGACTGTATATACTCTGGTGAGGATATTAATGTGGAAATTGCAACAAATGTGCTCTTGATGAGATTGTGCATATGTGTGCAATACTATGCTAATCCAATCCTTTACATTGAAATATGTGTGGGAGCAGGTACAGAGTAGGTGCACCTGCATTTGACATACACACACCTGCTGTCACCTATCAGGTATCAGGTATTCTTATTTAATGGTTCCCCACATTAAATATGAATACCTGATACCTTACACTGTATGGATGGAAAGTTTTGCGGGACAAAACTTTCACGAATTGCTCACTTTTGCAAATTTCGCAAAAAGTTTTGCATTTTTAAAGCTGATTGTGTTTATTGATTGTCAAATGATTACGTCATTGAACTAAACTTTCCCGCTATAGCATACAATAACAGGTGTACATATGTAAAATGCATTTATGCGCCTACAAATGTACCTGCATTATGTACACACATATTCTTACTGTGTATTTGTTGATGGGTTGCAGAGTTGACGATGTTGTGTCAACAATATAATTGTGATTTTCACCGTAATGTTTTTCATGGTTCATTATTTTATTGTTGAAAACATACGAGTACAGTAAACAATGTAATATTGCTGTCTCAATAACATTGGTCAGTTCAGTCAGGGTGCATGACATCATGAAACTAAAATAAGATTTTTGAATTGTTAATCTTGTTTTGTTCTTATTGACCTCAGGCATTCATGGGTGAATTGTTTCACAAACACCTACGTAGGTACCTATGATATTATGGTAAACAGGGGTGCATCGCTACCAGTACACACACATTCAGTGATACAAATACTGTGTGTACACATACGTATGTAAGCACACTATTATAGATACACAAAATGTAGGTAGTGTACATGTATATGCAGAGGTACAACACACAGAGAATCACTTGTGTACAACATGCATGTAGCTATGATAAGGGATTTTGACCCAAATCGGTAATATTCATTTCTTTGCCAATGTGCTGTAAGGCCTTTTTGGAGAATACCACTCCTCATCAGTAACACTGGGCAATGTTCTGAGTAGTCAATCTCTGCTAAGCAGAGTATTGGCTGGGCTTTTAGCCTATCAGGTCGTTGTCTATAGGGTTCAGTATAAGACGAGAAGTGGATTACTATCTACCAACTTATACACCCTATGTAAATGTCGCCACTTGGTCGTGAAATCTTCCATTCTTCCCAAACAGGCTTATCGACTTTTACATAGGGTGTTAAAGTCGGTAGATAATAATCCACTATACTCATACTATGCATGTGCGTATGTACGTATGTACGTACGTATGTATGTATGTATGTATATATGTATGTATGTATGTATGGTCTGATACTCACAATTGCTGTGGATGTTGCCAGTCACTGGGTGACTCTTTGTAGGGAGGTTAGCTAGTGGCTCTAACAGGCAGATAATTGTCACAGAGTGGTGAGAGATAGTACATAGATATCATGACACTGGTAGGGGGTGTACCAGGTGCAGTAGGGCCATTTGAATGAGTACGAGGCATACACAGGTGTCCACTATTTACAATAAGTACATGTTGTACAAGTAGGATTTGTACAAGTGTGAGACATAGGTAAGAGGACGTCAGCTTTGTGCAGTAAGTACATGTAGTGACTGAATTTGTACAGGTATGAGACATACACAAGTGTTGGTGATGTATAGTATGTACGTATAGTGACAGCTACATATACTACACAGCAGTGAATGTCAGCTGTGTACAGTATCTACCCAGTGACAGTGTTTGTACAAGTACGTGCCATGTCGGCTGCATGGTGGAGGATTGTGATCACTAGAGTCAAGCCTCCTCTCTACACAGATGTGACACTTAATTATCAGAGAATGTACGATAATTGCCCTTCAATTACACACTGCCAGGAAGTTAAATGAGTTGTAAATTGCACCATGACGGTGTTAATTTGTGTTGTTATTGGGTTTTGGGAGAAGTCTTTTGATGTCTATTGTACTCAAGTTACATGTCTACTGTCTAGTATGACTGGAACCCCCCAATGTACTACTGTGGTCTATATCTCATGGTTACTGTACATACATATGTGCACATGCATACACACACAGAGACAAGTATGTACACACATGCACCATCTTTCCACACACACACACTCACACACACACACACTCACACACACACACACACACACACGCACTCTCACGCATGCACACACACACACACACACACACACACACACACACACACACACACACGCACACATAACACACACACACACACACACACACACACACACACACACACACACACACATACACACATACACACACACACACACACACACATAACACACACGCACACACGCACACATAACACACACACACACACACACACACACACACACACACACACCACACACACACACACACCACACACACACTATGCTACTGTTAGACCATCCCTATCATACTAACACTATCCCTTGTTTCTCCAGGGTACATTCACAGGTCGACTTCGTCACTTCTTAGATGTTGTGGATCCCAGAACATTGCTGACTACGGAGGTAGTGAATGTAGATTGTGTACATAGTGTACTGGTATGTGTTTACAGAGGTCTGTACTGTGCAGTGAGGAGAGAGTACAAACCTTGGACTCAATGATGACACCAGGTGTAACCATTGCGCAACACTCACTGTAATGTGACTAATGCATAGGTGTTCTTTGAACTGGATTTCATTTGCTATTGTTGGGTCTGTTTGTATGCGGTTGTCCCTATCTTTTCCATGTATGGGATATGTTATCCTTTCGGATCGAGTTTCTGCCTAGCAGTCTCTCAAGGAGGAAACCCATTTCTCGTCCTTGCCTGTTTTCAGTTCAACCTGTCAGAGCTGCGTGTAGTATCCCCTTTCCCACCTTGTACGTACCTCCCAGCTGTCCCATCCTGTCTGCTCTCAGTTCTATCCTGTTTATTTCCTGTGACATGCTTGCAACCTATTCCCCACCAACCATGACACACCAGACACAGTTTCCCAGTGGATTTCACGTCCTGGGAGCAAGACTCAGTATTTCCTGTTTTCCAGTGGCTTCATTCCTTTTAAAACTTTCCTATCCTCATTCTATCCCCTCTCCACGTATCTTGGACTGTATTCAAGAGTTGTAGAGTTTCATCCCCTTGTTACACTGACCAATTGCTCCTATTCTTCATTCTATAGGTGTATGCATACATATCAATACATGTGTATGATACATATGTATATACTCATGTGGATGTGTGTATAAGATTGTCTTCTGTTATGCATTAGTCAGCGTACACTACATTGTGCAACTCACTAGCTATAGGATGGAAATAGTGAGGAAACTAACAGAAAAGGTGTTAATTGAGTGTGTTAACAAGAGGGGTAAGTGAGAAGTGTGAAGGTCACAGTGTGGGAGAGTGGTGTGTAAACAAAGAGGTGTGAAGGAGTGTGGAGGAGGGGTACAGTGTGGGAGAGTGGTGTGTAAACAAAGAGGTGTGAAGGAGAGTGTGGAGGAGGGGTACAGTGTGGGAGAGTGGTGTGTAAACAAAGAGGTGTGAAGGAGAGTGTGGAGGAGGGGTACAGTGTGGGAGAGTGGTGTGTAAACAAAGAGGTGTGAAGGAGAGTGTGGAGGAGGGTATTGATTGAGTTGTGGCCAAGGGATATGAACATGGAGATGTGAAGAAGAGTGGTAAATGGTTGTCAACCAGGGTGTGGAAGTGTGTGTGTGTGTGTGTGTGTGTGTGTGTGTGTGTGTGTGTGTGTGTGTGTGTGTGTGTGTTTGTACGTGTGCATGTGTGTGTTTGTTTGTGTGTAGTTATTCACTGGGTATCCTGCACACCAGCCTATTCGGCTGAGTGGGTTTTCCAGTATATATAATACTGATGAGGTGATGATGATGATGATGATGATAGTGGCAGGTGATGACGTGATGATGATGATGATGATGATGATAGTGGCAGGTGATGACGTGATGATGATCATTAGAACATGATCATTGCCTAATTTTGCACCTATTCAAGATTTCAATCGCATGATGTTCGTATCTAGTGTGAGTGATGGAAAGTTGCACAATGGACTGTTCACTGTTGTTTCAGCAAATACTTGTGGATGGTGTTGACCTTCTTGTTGTCCACTATTCAATAATAATTGTGACAATCCCACTATTCACTGCAGGCAATTATACAGTGAGAGGCCTACATATAGTATCCCCAACACTAATACACATGTGCATGTAGGCATGTACCTTTGTACTCGCCCATCAATTTGTATCCAACACATACCATGGATAGTTTGGTACAAATGGGTTGTGTGTGTCCCCTGTGACCACTCCTTTGGGTGCATGAAAAACCTGTGTCCCCTTTTGTACTTGGGTACCATCAATTTGTATCGGGTACATACCATGGTTGTTCAGTGCTAAACAGGCTGTGTGTGCCTGGTGCGACCACTCCTTCGGTGAAACACGTTAGGTTAGGTAAGCTTATTTATTCCGGGAGGCCTCTAACCAATGGCTACTACACTAGGCACCCACTACAGACTAGGCACCCAGTACAGACTAGGCACCCAGTACACACTAGGCACCCAGTACACACCAGGCACCCAGTACACACTAGGCACCCAGTACACACCAGGCACCCAGTACACACCAGGCACCCAGTACACACCAGGCACTCAGTACACACCAGACACCCAGTACACACCAGGCACCCAGTACAATACAAGACAAAAAGTAGAAAATACAAAAAAGACGTGTGTCACTTGTGTGGCTTGTGGCTCACCTATGGGCACCTTCTCTTTTTCATACACCCACATACCTATGCCATGTGGACGCAAACATGAACATATGCTGTATCCTGTTTGCACAGAATGCTTTTACTTCTTATCTCAGAGTGGTGTCAAGAGGTTCTGTCTCTTCTACAGCCGTGCCTTGAACTTCAGTTCCTATTTCTTGGAATCTCCACTACGATCTGTTCTTCCTATTATGTCAGTCCTTCATTCTCCTCGGCTTCAATGACACTAGGAATGCCTGTATATACGTATGTGTACTGTGTTACAGCCCATATTATCAATTACAAACCTACATACCTTGAAGGACACACCAAATCAATACTTCCTATCAGAGGTATTAATTGCCAATTCTGCTTAATCAGCTACAGGGAAGGAGTGTTATTTTTTCATTATGCGTATCAGGATTGAAAATGTATGTATGTACAGCCAGATTAGTTGAGTGAGTACGTACGTATGTACCTTGCAGGACTTCGAGTCTGGGCATATACGTGGCTTATATGTGAGCCACCAATTGGGTAAGATCCCTGAGGTTGTACTAACCAGGGTATTTAGTATATATGCTAAACAAGTTGCACTATATATTATGGCACCTGGCGACTACCACAATTTTGAATGTTTTCCAATTTCCCCTACAACCCCCTGCCACCAAAGAGAAGATGGGTTCTAAAACACAGCTATGATCACCTCCATCAAGAACTAGATTTCTGTGCAGCATTTGTGTGTTTGATCTGATTGTGTGCAGTGTGTAGTGGACCGTCTGAGAGTCTCCTCTAGACCAGCTGATGAGGTTTCTCTGTCCAAACAATGTTCAATTGTTGAAGATTGTGTACCTGTAAGGTGGTCACTGTTGTTCAGTACACATTTGTGACCTGTTCGAAGTGCGAGATTGTGTTCATAATAATATTATTATGATGTACAAACTGTAAAAGTTGTAAACAGCAGCAAATTTAGTTTCAATAATTCCTTTCACCCACACCTGCCTAATGTGGGTGTTGAGACTGCACTTATGGAAGTTATGTAGCCTTCAGGTATGATTGTAATTCTATCTATGTTGTGTACTCCATCCTGTCACTGTCGCATTGTGGAGAATGTGTTGTGTGTACCTGTGGTTTGTGAGTTGTGCATAATAACAAGCTGTTACATACAGCACTCAGTACACACTGTATTGTATATTTGGTATTATAATTGATTTTGGTGTGTACTATGAATATAATTATTGTCCAATGAATGTCATTACACCAGTCTCACTGTGCTGTGTTTACTGTTTTGGTCCACATGATTTGATGAGGTGCATACATAAGTACACACTGTTCAGCCTAAATATTGTGTGGAGTTTACATAGGGGGTAAATGCCTATAGGGTTGGGTCATTATCGCTTGTTTTCTTCCCACAGTGGATGGTATACAAGGGGAAAAGCATCATTATCTTATGTATACACTACCCATGGTTTCTCACACCTTATTGCCTATCCAAGGCTCTGTGGTGTCTTCTTGCCTATTGGCTCTGTGGTGTCTGGAAGGTTATCAAAATTAATGTCTATGAATCAGGGTTAGGCTTATTCAGTACTGGAGGTATATTTTTAATGTTGTTAATGATGTTCTGTTGTAGGACACTGACACACTAGTGTGTGTGTGTGTGTGTGTTTGTGTGTGTGTGTGTGTGTGTGTGTGTGTGTGTGTGTGTGTGTGTGTGTGTGTGTGTGTGTGTGTGCACTCCCTAATTAGCCTAATAACTAGTAGAATGATATTAACTAGTGGAATGTGAAGACAAGTCTGTACTAATATGAAGTGTGTGTGTGTGTGTGTGTGTGTGTGTGTGTGTGTGTGTGTGTGTGTGTGTGTGTGCGTGTGTGTGTGTGCGTGTGTACACTAAAGTCCATTGAAGTATCTTTTTTGAGTAGTATGGCTAATTCATTTTTGTAATTTAGTCTATTTTTGTAGTCTTCAACAGCTGTGAACAGTTGGCCCCATTCCTTTGTGGTAAATGGCTTCTTGCTCATTTTCAATCCCTTCACCAACTCAGGTGCTGATCTAGTGTTGAGCTGTGGTAAGATCAGCCTCTTTTTCAACTACCTGGTCATTACATCCCCATGACAGCATAGTCACTTGGTGATGATGTCACTACCTGTTTAGCAACAAGGTGACATCACCATACAGGGGTCAGACTTCAGGTCTGATAGGGCTGCACCCCATATCTTATTGGATATTGCCTAATCACTAGCACCTTCTACTAAGCACAGGATGTACATTTGTAGAATGTGTATGCATATGTACATACACATGTACGTATGTGTATGTCCTGTAGGTATATACGTGTATGGTGTTTTGCTCACAAATATGGCGTGTTATCTCTCTCTATGATAACACGTTTATGTGGGTGTACAGGTGAGCCCTTCCCTTGTTAGGTTCTTTGGGATGGAATGTTTGTAGCATTTTCATAATATTATTATGTACATACGTATGTCAGGCCAGGCTAAATACGGATGACAAGTCTATATAGAACATATTAAAATTTTACATACATATGTACGTACATATATGATATCGATTTGTGTACATGTGTCGAGATGGAATGGAGAGATCCAAAAATGTGGCACACAATGACAGAGAACTCCTGACCCGAAATATGATTCTGAATCTCAATCCCATTTCCAGTCCCAATCCCAATCTGTTTTGTATCAGGTTTGAATATCGTGAATGAAGGTTTTAACCCGGGATCATGTTTGATAGCGCAGTCCAGCCCAGTTGGTAGCTGCATTTGTGTACATACGAATCTGTTCTCTCTATCAGAGATATTTGCTATCATGCATGTACTTTAATACAGTGGCAATAATGGTCACTGTATTGGCAGGCCACCTCTCTATAACAACCAGGTACAAACTTCCCAAAGGATTTACACAGGATGTACACTGTATCTTGTACAGTGTACAGTTCAACCTGGGTATACAGGCCACCTCTCTATAACAGCCACTTTTCTCATCCCAAGGGTGACCACTGAAGACAGGCTCCACTGTAGTATACCTACATACATACGTACATACGCTACATACATACCAGGTGGATGTACATGTGTATACGTTAACGTGAGTAGAGTGGATTCTTGTTATCCTCTGCCACTTTGTCTCCCAGATCTTTTGTCCACCACAACCTCCCAACACCGATGTGATATACAGTTGGTGGTGATTATCCTGTCATAATTTTGAAAACCAATATTGTGGTGGGTTCATGGAATTCACTTTATACTAACCAGGATATGCTTGCTAAAAAATGATGTTGATTCTAATTGACACCTGCTAGTAATTTATCCTTGAATTTTCTCAACTATTCTATATTTAAATACATAGCATTTCCCTGTGTTGTGGTGAAGGTTCCCACAAGATGCAGAAAACTGTTAGTAATGAGTTTCACCTTCAGCTTATGGTTGTTTCAAAAAACCCATTCAATGTTGTGGTTTCGAAGTAATGTAAGTGTGTGCATGTGTGTGTGTGTGTGTGTGTGTGTGTGTGTGTGTGTGTGTGTGTGTGTGTGTGTGTGTGTGTGTGTGTGTGTGTGTGTGTGTGTGTGTGTATGTAAGTGTGTGTGTGTGTGTGTGTGTGTGTGTGTGTGTGTGTGTGTGTGTGTGTGTGTGTGTGTGTGTGTGTGTGCACATGTGTGTGCGTGTTTGTGTGTGTTGTACATCTGTACATATCTACATACGTACACGAATGTTGGATTTGTGATGTGTACAGTGTTGATAGTGTGTTTTCTGTGCAAGAATCAAAGTGTGTTATAACCTGTTCATACTCTATGTGTAAGTACATAGTTTTTTGCTGTAATATATTGTCTTTTAAATTTGATTCATGTTGCAATTGTTGTGTTACTAGCTGTCTGTGAGATTTCTGTTACTGTAAACTGTACCCTTTACAAGATATGTACAGTATCTACGTATGTGTTATGTAAGGCTTCAGATTGTAGACTGTATTAGAAGTTGTTGTTGAATCGTTAAAAAATTCCTTTATAAATTAAACCTTGATATCTAATTCACAAATGAGACTTGTAACTCCTCTCCAAGCCAAACCAATTACCGTAACTGCCTTCTTACTATGAGTAACCAGTTTGTTGTTGTTTGTCACCAGTTTTGTTGTTGTGTTGTTGTGTTGTTGTGTTGTTGTCAGATTTGTTATTGGCCATACTGTTGTGGAATTACGTACTAGTTACATGGAATTGGGTTGTTGTTTTAGCTGATTTTACACAATACTGTGATAAATGTACAATGATTTATGTTTGTTATGTTGTACTTACAATCTCACAATGCATGTACAATCCATTTGAAACCCAGTATCAGTGTGTGCTGTGTATGGGGAACACCATGTATTGCTAGTATAGTGAGTACTTGAGTATCATACTGCCACTTCCATGGTGAATGGAAGAACATGTGTGTATTGAGCTGTTGAGAGCCAGTGTGTAGAGATGACTGCTAAGCCAAGGAAATCTTTCCATTGTATCTATTCTGCTCTTTTGTACATGCGTGTATATACATAGTTGTGTGTGTGTGTGTGTGTGTGTGTGTGTGTGTGTGTGTGTGTGTGTGTGTGTGTGTGTGTGGTTGTGTCTCTGTGTGTGTGCCCCTGTGTGTGAGAGAGGGTGGGTGTATATGACCTACAAGTGCAAGAGCACCTTGTTATACATTCCAAGGCAGATCCCATGGATGACTTCACCCAGTTTTGTCTGCTTGTACTACAAAAGCCATTTGAATGTGTTCATACAAGATCAAACCAATGTGATATAACATTATTTTATCAGGTTTAACATAACATAACCCCTCTAGCTAATTCTATGCTAGTCAGGACAAGACTACCAGTAGTGGAGGTTGGGCTATTTTTAGTATCATGACTCACCTAATTAGTATCCCACTACCTTTGTATCCAGGGTAATGGGATTGGGAGTGGAATGACTGCACACACAGCCCCGTTGATGACATATGTCATGTGCTTCATGGGTGGAGGTGGTGTGTTGTGATGTGGCCCTGAAATGTTATCATCCACTGTGCAATCAGCAATAATGGGAGGAGGTTTAGGTCATTTTGTGTGTCTGTGTTAGCATTCTTATCACATGTCTGATGACATAAAGGTGGAAATAGTGGTCACTGCCTGTGAGTGTGCTCTATACATAGAACCAGGACAGGTTGTCTACTGTACACTCAGCAGAACAGGAAGGAAGAACATGTCATTGTACCCCAGTCTGGGGATTAGGTCACCCCCTGCTTCAGCTGCCAGGAATTAGCAGGTTCACTTGCATCACTGAAACTAGCACTTACACCTTTGGATCAAAAGTTACCATGGTGATACACTCTGCCCTATTTCTCAACTTATTACTTTTGTGCCTATGCATGTGTATGTATGTGCATGTATTCATTTGTATGTGTGTCTGTGTGTTTGTGTGTGTGTGTGTGTGTGTGTGTGTGTGTGTGTGTGTGTGTGTGTCCGTGTGAGTGAGTGAGGGTGGGTGTATACTGACCTAAAGGTGCAAAAACACTCAAGAGCACCTTGTTATACACTCCAAGGCAGGTTTTGTCTGCTTGTACTACAAAAGCCATTTGAATGTGTTCAGACCAGATCAAGCCATGTAGGTGATTACCTAATGTTATTGGATTAAACACAACATAACAGATCTGGATCATTCTGTGCTAGTCTGGACAAGTCTACACCTGTAGCAGTGGTTGTGCTATTTTTAGTAACATGACTCACCCAATTGCGTATTATCCTACTGCCTACATAGTACATGTCCAAGGTACGTATGTAGGCAGTAGGATATTTTTGTATCATATGTAGCACCTCTTCCCTTCTTGTATCATATGTAGCACCTCTTCCCATCTTGTGTCATATGTAGCACCTCTTCCCTTCTTGTATCATATGTAGCACCTCTTCCCTTCTTGTATCATATGTAGCACCTCTTCCCATCTTGTATCATATGTAGCACCTCTTCCCTACTTGTATCATATGTAGCACCTCTTCCCATCTTGTATCATATGTAGCACCTCTTCCCTTCTTGTATCATACGTATGTAGCACCTCTTCCCATCTTGTATCATATGTAGCACCTCTTCCCATCTTGTATCATATGTAGCACCTCTTCCCATCTTGTATCATATGTAGCACCTCTCCCTTCTTGTATCATATGTAGCACCTCTTCCCTTCTTGTATCATATGTAGAACCTCTTCCCTTCTTGTATCATATGTAGCACCTCTTCCCTTCTTGTATCATATGTAGTACCTCTTCCCTTCTTGTATCATATGTAGAACCCATTCCCTTCTTGTATCATATGTAGCACCTCTTCCCTTCTTGTATCATATGTAGCATCTCTTCCCTTCTTGTATCATATGTAGCACCTCTTTCCTTCTTGTATCATATGTAGCACCTCTCCCTTCTTGTATCATATGTAGCACCTCTCCCCTTCTTGTATCATATGTAGTACCTCTTCCCTTCTTGTATCATATGTAGCACCTCTTCCCTTCTTGTATCATATGTAGCACCTCTCCCCTTCTTGTATCATCGTGTTCAAAAAGCCTGTGACCAACCTTACAATGTAGGACTGGATGACAGCCATATTAAACCAGTCAATAGTGCTGTCATTCCATATTATTACCTGTCTTTGCAGTAGGAATGACTCAGTATGATCTGAAGTATGAGTCACCATTTTCTCGTGTTACTAAAAATATGTATACATAGTTATTTTTAGGTATGATGTCATTGGTTTGTGGTATGTATAACATTGTTACAGGCAATTGTTTTGTGTTCATGTTCCTTGTTCATAAACACAACTGGATGTGTCACAACATTGTAGTTGTGGTTCAACCGAGAGATTGAAGATGTATTTCATGTACAATGAGAATGTTTTGACTCTGTGTCTGTGTGTTGTGTGTGTGTGTGTGTGTGTGTGTGTGTGTGTGTGTGTGTGTGTGTGTGTGTGTGTGTGTGTGTGTGTGCATGTGTGTGTACGTGCATGTGTCTTCATATGTTGTGTAATCCAGCAACATGGTTTCATTGTTGCCATTGAAAGTGTAGAAAATGAATCCCATGTGACCACCTGTGTATGCTTCAATGTGTAGATGCGGCCATACCTCTGTTACAGTAGGTGCTGACCACATCAGTTGTTCACACTGTTGCTGCCTAGCTATATTAGCTCCTGCAATTTATAGCATTGTGTAGTGTAGTGTGGTATAGTGTAGTGTGGTGTGGTATAGTGTAGTGTGGTGTGGTGTAGTGTAGTGTGGTATAGTGTAGTGTGGTATAGTGTAGTGTGGTATAGTGTAGTGTGGTATAGTGTAGTGTGGTATAGTGTAGTGTGGTATAGTGTAGTGTGGTATAGTGTAGTGTGGTGTAGTGTAGTGTGGTGTAGTGTAGTGTGGTATAGTGTAGTGTGGTATAGTGTAGTGTGGTATAGTGTAGTGTAGTGTGGTATAGTGTAGTGTGGTATAGTGTAGTGTGGTATAGTGTAGTGTGGTATAGTGTAGTGTGGTATAGTGTAGTGTGGTATAGTGTAGTGTAGTGTGGTATAGTGTAGTGTGGTATAGTGTAGTGTGGTATAGTGTAGTGTGGTATAGTGTAGTGTAGTGTGGTATAGTGTAGTGTGGTATAGTGTAGTGTGGTATAGTGTAGTGTGGTATAGTGTAGTGTGGTATAGTGTAGTGTGGTATAGTGTAGTGTGGTATAGTGTAGTGTGGTATAGTGTAGTGTGGTATAGTGTAGTGTAGTGTGGTATAGTGTAGTGTGGTATAGTGTAGTGTAGTGTAGTATAGTGTAGTGTAGTGTGGTATAGTGTAGCGTGGTATAGTGTAGTGTAGTGTGGTATAGTGTAGTGTGGTATAGTGTAGTGTGGTATAGTGTAGTGTAGTGTGGTATAGTGTAGTGTGATATAGTGTAGTGTGGTATAGTGTAGTGTAGTGTAGTGTAGTGTAGTATAGTGTAGTGTAGTGTAGTATAGTGTAGTGTAGTGTGATATAGTGTAGTGTAGTGTGTGCACTGCATATACTGTATTGTGTACACACCATGTAGTGCATGAATAGAATTTAGTGTGTGCACAAGCAATATTATTTGTGCATATACAGTGGTATGTACTGTATGCATGCATGCTTATACAGATGTACATAGGTATGTGTTGTGTGCGAGTGAAACCATATGTGTGTGCAATATTATACGTAATACATGTATTGTGTGTATACATGATGGCTGATTTATGCATATATTCATGTACGTGTGTACGTATATATATGTATATATTTGTTGGTATAATATATATTATGTGTCAGTAAACAATTATGCACATGTACAGTATAATATATTATGTGCATGTATACTGTGGATTGGTATGTTTTCCAGAAAAAAATTATTACTCTGGTCACTTTATGGCTTCTTTTCTGTCCAGTCATTAATCCCATGTTCGTAATGTGTGTGTGTGTGTGTGTGTGTGTGTGTGTGTGCGCGCGTGTGTGTGCATGCGTGTGCATGTGTGTGTGTGTGTGTGTGCGCGTGCGCGCGTGTGTGTGTATGTGTGTGCATATGTATGTATGTGTGTATTCAGTGAGGCAAACTGTGGAAACCTTGTGAGTTGTCCTTCTGTGTACATAGTACATATGTGTACAGTTTGCGGGTTAGTTACGTAGGTACATATCAGGGTACACATGTGTACAGTTTGCGGGTTAGTTACGCAGGTACGTATCAGGGTACATATGTGTACAGTTTGCGGGTTAGTTACGCAGGTACATATCAGGGTACACATGTGTACAGTTTGCTGGTTAGTT
>OZ026568.1:1384539-1387039 GCA_964020155.1 Chondrilla cf. caribensis
TGAGTACATACATGTGTGTATATACACAGGCATGCCTATGTGTATGTGAACACACACACACACACACACACACACACACACACACACACACACACACACACACACACACACACACACACAAATGCACGCACGCACGCACACACACACACACACACACACACACACACACACACACACACACACACACACAACACGTGTGCATGTTTACTGCATTACAAGAAACTATCAATAGATCTACTAAAGCTGAATACAAAGATGTATTTTAACAAAGTACTCTTATTATAATTTTATTTTTATGCTTATGTGTAGGTACGTACCTGTGTGTTTATGTATATATTCCTTTGTTCTAATTACATGTGTTTGTGCACATACGTGCATATGTACATATGTACCCTGTTACTTATGCTAGAGGGCATGTACTGTATTACGTATGCGTGAGGAAGGATATTCTACTCTAATCACCTTTCTAATTTCCTTTCAAGCCCTTTAAATTCATGCCTAAGATGGAGTGAAAACAGACAAGAGTCAAAACTGTGTGAGACTATGTTTAGCGTTACTATGCAACCTTGCCATTCTGCGACTTATAGCTTAGTTCCAATTGGTAGTTTGGAATATTCGTGACAAGCTTCACCTCCGTTATATCATCAACTTGACTATTCAATGTACATATTGATCCATGTGTGTGAGTCGCTGAAGCAGAACTTCCCTTTCAAGAGTTTGATACTGATGCCATACGCAGAGCATACCAAGGTCATGGCGTGGAGTGCATCGTGTATAACTGTGTCCTCCAACCTGATAACGTAATGGAAGCGAGGTCAATACTACACTGAAGTCATTTCTTGTTGAGACACCTTACTGTACTTTGAACTTTGACCTAATTGTCCGAGTGCACAGGTATGATGTGTGCATGTGTTTCTCCAGGTATGCGTGTGTGTGTACTCGGGAGGAGTACACCTGCACTTGTAGACAGTGCTAGAACTGTTGAGCTCACGGAATGTTGAAAGTAGATATTTTGGGTTAAATCGACACTGTTGCATTCTTTATGGTTAACATTGTGTCTGTGTGTGTGTGTGTGTGTGTGTGTGTGTGTGTGTGTGTGTGTGTGTGTGTGTGTGTGTGTGTGTGTGCGTATGTGTGTGTGTGTGTGCGTGTGTGTGTGTGTGTGTGTGTGTGTGTGTGCGTGCATATGTGTGTGTGTGTGTGTGTGTGTGTGTGTGTGTGTGTGTGTGTGTGTGATATTAGATGCATCTATGTACAAAATACGAGGTCTATTATAACATTTGAAGGTAAATAATGTATTGTATGCCAAGCACGTTTCTCAAGTGTGTTGTCATATTAAAAAAGAACAATTTATATCAAGTTCTTCTGTGGTGGTCAAAAAGATTTTCTACACTGTAATTTGGAGAAGAAATTATGTTTAGCATCATCTTGGAGTGTACTGAGCGTGTGTTGGTACTGTTTTCTACGTGCACTGTGCATATACCTTGGCAGTGGAACAAAACCAAGGACATGGATGATAAGATTAAGGGTTTTTTTGGTTTCTTATGTCTTAAGGTTTTCTTCTGTTTCAAGGTTGTGTACAACTACACACCATAATATGCAGCTGATGAAGACGTGATTACACCTGTATGCTTGGGTGAGGTAATCAGCCCACGTGTGCGTGATGTTTGTATAACAGTGCAGCTCATGTGACAACAGGAAATTTGATTCAGTTGGAACACTTCCAAAGTTCCATTTCAAGAGTCTCTTGTAGCAACAGGTGTTGTAACCAGACACAGGTGCACACACAGGGAATATGGGATGTTGGGGAAGGGAGAGTAGAGAAGTGGTGATGTTGCCAGATGGGAGAGTAGGGAAGTGGTGATGTTGCCAGATGGGAGAGTTGGGAAGTGATGTTGCCAGATGGGAGAGTTGGGAAGTGGTGATGTTGCCAGATGGGAGAGTTGGGAAGTGGTGATGTTGCCAGATGGGAGAGTAGGGAAGTGGTGATGTTGCCGGATGGGAGAGTAGGGAAGTGGTGATGTTGCCGGATGGGCCAGTAGGGAGGTAGTGATGTTGGTGATGGGACAGTAGGGAAGTGTTGATGTTGCTGGATGGGAGAGTAGGGAAGTGGTGATGTTGCCAGATAGGAGAGTAGGGAAGTGGTGATGTTGCCGGATGGGAGAGTTGGGAAGTGGTGATGTTGCCGGATGGGAGAGTAGGGAAGTGGTGATGTTGCCAGATGGGAGAGTAGGGAAGTGGTGATGTTGGGTAATAGGAGAGTAGGGAAGTGGTGAAGTTGGGTGATGGGACAGAAAGGAAGTATTGAGGACTCATTCAAGCCAAACATTTGATGCGTAATCTTTCCTTTTTGCTGTGTAAAATATTTCAGGATTAACCTCTTTAAGACATGAAAAAGGACAGAATCTGTTGCCATTAGCAATTTCCTATTAATAGAAGTGTGTAGGCCATGTGACTGGTGAACAGGAAGTGATGTAATACCTTATCATGCCATATTCGC
>OZ026568.1:1392039-1404539 GCA_964020155.1 Chondrilla cf. caribensis
TTCCGGTCTATTAAAAAACATTTCAAATCAGTTGACCTGTACATGTTGTGGTGAGCTGGTATAGTCTGTTGATAATGCTAGTAATTGTGATATCAATATTCTCCTGTGAAGTATGATATTACTGTATACATACGTACGTGTCCACAATATCTCCTATTTTGGACAGTATTCTGTATTGGCAGTGTTACATACATAGATATGCTTATCAACTTAAGGGTACATATTTGTGATAAGCAAATAGACTCTACCTTGTCAGATACCAAACAGACTTAACCTCGTCAAATACAGTCTGTCCTGTTCATGATGATCTGCTTTACTAATTGTGTTAATTATATTCACTACTCACATCTACTCTCATGAAAGGGGAGTTGGAAAGGCTGGTTGCTGTGGTGGCTTCATGGCTCAGTGGTTATGGCAGCTACAGTCAGATACCCTGGGTCCGAGTCCTGCAGTTGCCGTTTTTTTCTCTTTTCTCCTTTCTCCCCGAGCAGGTTGAGTTCCAACAAAACTTCTATAGTGATGATAAGCGTTGTTGCTCAATTACGTATGTGTGTATGTGCATACATTACATAATCATCATGTGTAGTTGTATAACTCTAGCTACACTTGTTGCTGTGTGTATACTATCAAGTTTGCTGCAAATGTGTACAGATGTGAGAATGTCAGATTCTTTCCTGTCAGATGAATGTACATAATATACGTTTCCTTCATACGGACCCCAATGGCCACTTACTAGTTTGTGTACAAGGACATTATTTTGTAGCTCAGACGGCAGATTCTCAGCCTATTGTACAATTTGATGCATATGAAGTGTCACTTATCTACGTAGTTGTAGCTTCTACAGTGTATAATTTTTTCTCCCATTGCTGTGTTTTGAATTTAAAGTCTATTGACAGCACCTTCTGGAGGGGTGAAAATCAATTCAGTTTGAGTAGCTTACTTCATTATACACGAGATCTGGCTCTTGGGCTGGGATGAATGTGCACAAAGTGGGCCATAACTCTAGTTCTGTAGGTCGCTTGAAGCAAAGTTTGTTTAGCACAAAGACTCCCATCACCAATTCTATGTATGACGGGACATTCTCTTGAAGTTTAAATTCTATTAGCATGAAAATGAAGGGAGATCCTTACGACTTCATGCTTAGTGGGCTTCAACTGTTTATCACGTATATGTCTGTCTTCCGCTACATGGAAACAGATGTTATGGAACCTGGCCATCTGTTGAGCCACTGCTGGGATTCGCCCTTGTGCACCTGTGTATGTGTTTACATGTAAGGTCTACCTATCCATAACATTGTGAGAAAATACTGCTTAATTCATAATCTCGTCAACAGCTGCTCATGCTCTCACCCTGACAAACACTTACAATATTGGATACACTGACAACCTAATAAGTTCCACCTAACCTAATTACACACTGCCATACACTGTCAACAAGTCTAATATCATTACACATATTATGTACATATTAGTAGTATACCTATCTACGTACATACATAGTTGTACTGTAGCAGACTAACACACTGCATATATTATTATGTACATACAGTACAGTACAGTAGGCTTATGATACAAATCCAGCAGCTGGAACTGTTACAGTGAATTCTGGTTAATCCGCCACCACTTTATCTGCCAAACCTTTTAATCCACCACAATTCCAAGTACCAATGAATTTCCAGTTAACCCGCTAAACTCGTTACTCCACCATATTCTTTGAAAATGAATTGCGGCAGATTAACGAGAATTCACTGTATGGTATGTTCTACATAGCTCCTCCGACAGCTGCTGAATTTATATTACAATGTAAACTATGATTATTATACAGTGTAAACATGTTATATGACATCATTTGTTATGATAATAAAATATGGGATGTTACCTAGCAACCAGGAAGTACACAGGTTCACTGCAACATGTTCCTGAATTTTGTATTGTTGTCAAGGTAACGTCTCATTTCTCCAAACATGTGGGTGGGTCCATTGTTATGAGATTGCTGATTCATCAAAATTCCGGTGACATCAGAATACATGTGTGAATGCTTTCATAGTGCAGATCTGCCCATGCCCGTCTGAGCATGCTACATGTGTGATGTTTGGACTTCATGCTTCAATAGTGTCATTTGCATGACTATCAATCTCACCACACGATCAGTGTCAGGGGTATACTTGATGTTATGCGCGCTCTACTTGTCATCATCATTGCTACCATCACCACCGTCATAGTATCATCACCACCATCATCACCATCACCATCATCATTATCACCACCATCATTATCACCACTACATTATCATCACCATCATCATCATTACACCATCATGATTATCACCACCATCATTATCATCACCTCCATCACTTCTATCGCCACCTTTATCATCATCATCATCATTGCCATCATCACCACCCTCATCATCATCATTGCCATCATCACCACCATCGTTATCATCATCATCACCATCATCACACCATCATCATTATCACCACCATCATTATCATCACCTCCATCACTTCTATCGTCACCTTTAGCATCATCATCATCATCATTGCCATCATCACCACCCTCATCATCAACATTGCATTCCTTTGTTACAGATTTCATCATGATTCACCATCTTTACAAAGCTGCCAAGTCAGCAATTGCAGTGTATGCACTATCCTAGTGTGGTAGGACAATAATACCAGCAGAATGCTGGAGTCAGCATTAGTATGCAGGTGAACCGTCATGTTTGTATGTATAATGGGGTATGTGATGGTATGTGTGTGTTGTGTGACAGTTTGTTTTGTAACAGACTATGTTGCTATGAGTCCACATAAGTAGTCTATTATGAGGAGACCCTTGATAGTCTGACACACTCAATCCATGGTAGCTCATCAACTATTATTGTGAACACTTGATAATCCGACACATTCGATTCATGCCAGCTCCTCAACATCCTGTGCACACTTGATAACCTGACACATTGATCCATGGTAACTCATCTACATACTGTGAACACTTGATAATCTGACATTTGATCCATGGTAGCTCATCTACATACTGTGAACACTTGATAATCTGACACATTTGATCCATGGTAGCTCATCAACATATTGTGAATACTTGATAATCCGACACATTTGATCCATGGTAGGTCATTAACATACTTCAAACACTCACAGTAGCTCTTCACCACACAGTGAGCATTTGATAATCCAACATGTTGGATTAACAATAGTTCACCTACGTACGTATGTTACTGTGCAAGCCAATGTGTTACAGTTCTTTACATGTACACGTGTATAATTACGTATATACTGCAACCATAAGCATTGTGCATACGTACATACATTGTACTGCTTTCTGTTTTGCTAACATGTACGTATAGTGCAATTGTATTCTACTGACACTTTTATCTACATTTTATTGCTGTAGGCTATCATTCACCCTGACACTGGAGAGAAGATATTCCCTGCTTTTCGAATGTCAGGTCAGTGTGTTTGTGTACGTGCGTGCGTGCGTGCGTGCGTGTGTGTGTGTGTGTGTGTGTGTGTGTGTGTGTGTGTGTGTGTGTAGGTCTTGTCACGACAACCTCCTGATCCATAAACTAAAGCACTCTCTCTAATAGACTGCATCCCAGATCATGCATGGTCCAGCCCATACAATAACTCCATCATCTAAACTGCACCAATCCTAAAGTCCTGTTACTGTATGTAAGCTGAAATTAATTACGTTTGACATTAAAATTATATTTCACATTTCATAATTCTGAGATTAGTTCAAGTGATGGAGGAGCTACAGACTATGTTGGTTTATCTGGCAGTGGTCACTGTACGTGTGTGTACTAGTCTAGTGACGGAACCCAATCTGTCAACTCCTGAATGTAGCTGGAGTGGCGTCCACTGACTAGACTGTGTGTGTACATGAGCAGGGGTGGATCCCAGGGGTGGGGGGAGGGGAATTGGCCTATTGAGTGTACTGACATGTGCATGTATACAGTGCTGTAGTGTGCTGTACATACCACAAGTATGCCCGTGTATGGTGGTCAACTCACACTGCTAGATGACCCAGGCAGTCTGAGTATGAGAAGGTCAACTGTACATATTTCCTTTGTGCATTGAACAACCTGTAACCTTGTTGTTCCCCTAGTTGAGGAGACTGCTTGGAATTTCCTCCTCTAATTAGAGACTACCTCCTATTGTCTTTGCAGTTGGAGGCTTCCTCTTAGGTCCTGTTCTCCCAACTTGTGATGGCATCTTTTAGGAATTCTGTGAATAACTGCTCTGTGTGTGTGTTTATCTGTTACCATGGCTACAGAGGTAACCATGGTAATAACATTTGTGTGAATCACTGATCCAGAAGGTTAACCATCCCATCCACTCCTACAATAATAGTTAAGATTCCAGCAGATTTTAACCCTTCAGTATGTGTAGGGTTGTTCATCACAAAGGGATAAAAATGTTGAGTCAGCATATTTTGTTTGCATTGTACAACTGATTGTTTATACTGTTCTCTAACTGTATGATACCGTATAAATACACAAACACGTGTCACTTCATGCTGGATGTACAAGTTTGGTAGTGTTGGATTGTCACTATTGATACACCTCGCACCGGTATGTCTGGGTGGGTGGGGTCTCTTCTGCAAGTGTAATTACCTGATCTCACTGATGACCGAGCAGTTCAAAAGCATCTTGCACCATCATTGTATAGTGTGCATGTGTATTAGGAATAGGAAAATTCTGTTTGGGTGTACCACCCTGTTGTCCATAACACTATGATCTTCAAGTACATCTATTGTATCATATGTACTTGTATACAGTAAAAGGGCAACAGAACTTATCCAGTGTGGACACTACCTCATGTACAGTGGAACCTGTCTAATGTGGTCACCTGTGGGACCTCGTGTACAGTGGAACCTGTCTAATGTGGTCACCTGTGGGACCTCATGTACAGTGGAACCTGTCTAATGTGGTCACCTGTGGGACCTCATGTACAGTGGAACCTGTCTAATGTGATCACCTGTGGGACCTCGTGTACAGTGGAGCATTTTTATGGGAGCCTTTTCAGCCGATTGCTATCAAAGCCTCCTAGTTAGTTCCCGTATGAACAGAAAAGGTTACTATTAATAGCAGGTAAAAACGAGTACATTATATTATCTCAACAGCTGCAAATTTGGTGGGTGGAGAGGTTTTGTGCCAATGTCATGCCAAAGTAGATAGTGAAATATGCACTTACGTATGACAATTCCTAATAAAGTCTGGCACAGTTATGTGAAACATACCAGTGTGGTCATACATGATCCACTGGTGGTGTAATATGGTCATACATGATCCACTGGTGGTGTAATATGGTACACAATTACGTACGTGTTTATACAATACTAGCATGCATAGTCATACACACACATATGTGCATTGTCATATGATACACCATTGTATGGTCATACACATACACACATGCATGGGTCATACACATACACACATGCATCGTTGTACAGTACACAGTTGCATGGTCATACACATACACACATGCATGGGTCATACACATACACACATGCATCGTTGTACAGTACACAGTTGCATGGTCATACAATACAAATTGGTGTGGTCACAGTGATTCACTATTATGGTCGTGCATGACTTTTGTCAAAACTGAAATTTGTGGTTAATTGTCATTTACCTTGTAATTTCACAAACTCATACGTATGCGTCTATTGCATACGTGTGACCATTATGTGCATAGTATGTATAGTATTATATTTAGCATATCCGTTGCTAAGTGAATGTGAAATGAAGTCAAAATGCATCAAAACTAGACCATATTGAACCTTCACAGGTCTGTTTTACCTCAAATGCACGAAAATATGCAGAGAGACTGTGTAGTCATTGTCAGAGTGTCCTTTTTCAGAGTTTCAAATGCTGATATCTTCAGTGATGTCAGTTTTACACAATACGCACTCCTGGTTAGTACACTCTCCTGATTTGTACATACTCCCAGTTAGTACACACTCCTGGTTAGTACACACTCCTGATTTGTACATACTCCCAGTTAGTACACACTCCTGGTTAGTACACACTCCTGGTTAGTACATACTCCCAGTTAGTACACACTCCAGGTTAGTACACCCTCCTGGTTTTTACACACTCCTGGTTTTTACATACTCCTGGTTAGTACACACTCCTGGTTAGCACATACTCCTTGTTAGTACACACTCCTGATTAGTACACACCCTTGGTTAGTACACACTCCAGGTTAGTACTTACTCCTGGTTAGTACACACTCCTGGTTTTTACATACTCCTGGTTAGTACACACTCCTGGTTTTTACATACTCCTGGTTAGTACACACTCCTGGTTAGTACATACTCCTGGTTAGTACACACTCCTGGTTAGTACACACTCCTGGTTAGTACACACTCCTAGTTAGTACACACTCCTGGTTAGTACACACTCCTGGTTAGTACACACTCCTGGTTAGTACACACTCCTGGTTTGTATATATCCTGTTTAGTACACACTTCTGGTTAGTGCACACTCCTGGTTTGTACATATCCTGGTTAGTACATACTCCAGATTAGCACAGTGCTGGTTGGTACACACTCCTGGGTTAGTACGTATATACTTCACTCCCTCATGTACGTACACCGTGCCAGGAAACACTGATATTAAGTACAGTGCAGCTTATTTAGTACATACCCTGTTTACATCCGTAGCATGCATGGAAACACACTTCACTCAGTCTCTAGCTCATATGCACAACCACAATCATTGCTGATATTATCTCTGATCAGAAGTACAGTTTTGGTATGTCCTTCCAGAACTTCCAGGGCAAGGTGGACAATATACGTATGTGCATACCTACAGACTTACATATCAATTCCTTGTTCCCTTATTAGTGATGTTAAAGTCCTCTATTGTGTATGCACTAGGTTTCTGGAACCTCTGTTAGAGTATCAGAATTGGTTGCAGTTGGCATTGGAATGCGTACACTTACACAAACTGGGCTTGAATTTCATTGCCTAGCAACATCATAACAATGTAATGTTGAACTTGATTGAATGTGCGAATATTAGGTCTTCATGTGCATAGTATGCCTGTGTGTGTGTGTGTGTGTGTGTGTGTGTGTGTGTGTGTGTGTGTGTGTGTGTGTGTGTGTGTGTGTGTGTGTGTGTGTGTGTGTGTGTGTGTGTGTGTGTGTGTGTGTGTGTGTGTGTGTGTGTGTGTGCGTGTGTGTGTGTGTGTGCAGTGTGTGTTTGATAAGTGCAAGCTGCCTCTATAATCTTTCTCCCTTCCTGTGCCAATTGAAGATAGGTTGTGTCTGCACTTCTACAACTTTTGGTGTTCACGCACTCACTCATTGCACAACCAAAGCTCACTATACAGATGTACACTGTACTCACAGGTTGTATCTTATCATGTCATCCGTGTATTGAACCACAGGTGTCTCTCATCACGGCATTCATGAACCTACTGTACTATATGTTATGTGCTTTGGTGGTAGGCCATACTACTAAAGCAGTACAAGTGAATGTACATAGAAATCTGATATACTGTGGTATTGGTGTTCTTGGCCACAGCCCACTTTGGGTCAATTCTTAGGGAGATATTTGACACGAGATGGCTCCATGTCATATCGGTGGTATCCCTCACTCCCAATGAACTGAGTTGTATATCTATTACATATAAGATGTCTAAGGGTGATGTAATTTTTTCCCAGTTGGCACTCATGCAAGTTATTTCCGGTTCTTGTTGGTTTACATTAGCAACTTGGCTAATGTTGGGTCTTGTTGGCTCCTTGTGGGTCATGTTGGCTCCTTGTGGGTCTTGTTGGTTTCTAGTGGGTCTTGTTGGCTCATAGCATTTGTTACCATAGAAACAGTACTATTATACAGCAATTTTATAATGTATAAAGCGTTATCAACGGATGCTATAATGGTTAAGACATGGACATGGTATTTTATATGTCATAATGCCCTTGTGCCCATGTCTTAACCACTAACTAGTGGGTCCTGTAGGCTTCTTGTCGGTCTTGTTGGTTCCTTGTCATACTTGTTGACTCCTGGCTGGTCTTGTTGGCTCCTAATGATTTTAGTTGGGTCTTGCTTGCTTCTTGCGGGCAGAACCTACATATGTATAATGTATTCATTGGTGCAAGAGCACAGTGTTGCCCTAGTTATGCCCTATGGTGTGTGTCACTCGCAGGACAGTTGATGTACTTCAGAATCTGGCACTTTGTGTTGTTGCCCAACCAGCTGGAATGCTGTGTATAGTGCAATTCCCATGCATGAGGCCGTACGTATGTACAGACATACTGTATGTACAGTAGTACATGTTAAGGAGTCTGAGCTATGTACGTACTTATGTACAGTAGTCCTTGTAGAAGACTAGTGCCTTACGATAAGTGTGTGTAATCTTTCTTCTACATGTACCATATCCAAATGACTTGGTTGGAGGTCTCCTGAACAGCCTATTGCTGGCATTGTGGGTATGTTACTAACAGACTCAGCAATCCTCAGAGTCACACAAACAGATGTAGTTGTGAAATTTGAAATCTTCTGTTATTTGTTTGGGCATTGTGAAATTGAACAGCTACATAGTGCATCCCATTATCGAAGGTGAAATATTTGAATTTGTTTGTAATACGTATGTAGTTTGGTATGTATTTCTTCTCTTTAGATTTTGAATTCCTTTTCCAAAGCAATATGATTTTTATTTTAGAATTCTAAGAATCTACAAACACGTAAGTGGTTTACTTGTACTGTAGGTTGTACAGAAATCATTTTTTCTTCAAGTCATGCAACACGATACATACTGTGGGGTGTTAGTCTTGCTCCCTGAGTGAAATTTGCCTCCAGTTTTCTGGTGATATTTGGTCTGGAAGCTCATGCAAGCAGAAACACAATATGTCTGGAATTTTCAGACACTCGAGAGGACTGTTAAAGACTCCTAGATCTGAACTGTCGTATGTACACCAACTCCTAGGGGTCAACTCTGAATCTAACATCACTCAGTGTCAAAACATTCTTGATACAAACATGTTTTCATCCAATGTGTGAGGTCCCTGACCCTTTCTTACTGGGGCTAAGTCCTACTTTGTAAAATGAAGGCAAGAATGAGCCTGGGAAAGAGACTACGGTAGTATGGTGTACAATTTTGCTCTCTCTCAGTGTGTGTGTGTGTGTGTGTGTGTGTGTGTGTGTGTGTGTGTGTGTGTGTGTGTGTGTGTGTGCTGTGTGCTGTGCTGTATGTGTGTGTATGTGTGTGTGTATGTGTGTGTGTGTGTGTGTGTGTGTGTGTGTGTTTGTGTGTGTGTGTTTGTGTGTGTGTGTGTGTGTGTGTGTGTGTGTGTGTGTGTGTGTGTGTGTGTGTGTGTGTGTGTGTGTGTGCCTATAATATGTACATGTGCACATTCACATTCTTACTACGTATATCAACGCAGCATACTCAAAGTATTGACTGGACATGCAATTCAGAGTGCATAGGTCACTATGGTCTGGTTGGTTTTATCTCCAAATATTTCTACCCATTAGCTGTTATCTACAGTGTTGTTGTTGCTGCAGTGCACAGAAGCCTTGCACTGGAATTCACAACTCTCTATCTTTAGTTGCCATGGAAACCACTCTCTGCATACCAGTAAACTTCCTCTTCAATGTCATTGTTCACCCAACACACCACTAGCGTATCTCTTCATATACTTGTGTCATCATCAGTATACCATCAGTATACCATCAGTATACCATCAGTATACCATCAGTATACAATCAGTATACCAGCAATGCACCATCAGTATATATCAGTATACCATCAGTATACCATCAATGCACCATCGGTGTAACTTCAGTATATCATTAGTATGCCATTAGTATACCATTGATAGACCTTTAGTATACCATCAGTATACTATCAATGCACCATATTTTACCATTGGTATACCAGCAATTACCATCAGTATACCATCAGTACACCTTCTGTATACCATCAGTATGCCATCAGTACACCTTTAATATATATACCATCAGTATACCATCAGTACACCTTTAATATACACACCAACAGTATACCATCAGTACAGCTTCCATATACACACCAACAGTATACCTTCAGTACACCTTTAATATACATACCAACAGTATACCACCAGTACACCTTCAATATACACACCAACAGTATACCACCAGTACACCTTCAATATACACACCAACAGTATACCATCAGTACACCTTCAATATACATACCAACAGTATACCATCAGTACACCTTTAATATACATACCAACAGTATACCATCAGTACACCTTTAATATACATACCAACAGTATACCATCAGTACTCTTGTTTTAGTCATGAGTTGTTTGCATTGAGTGCACTCACTATGCAACTGCCCACTGCTCACCTTCATCTCACTGGGGCTGAGTTTTAGATGTATTCTGTATTGTCTACATACATGACATTGTATGTATGCCACTATCAGTCGAGTACAGTATTAATTTCCTGCTATCTATAGATAAGTATAGGATATTATATTACAAACACTCCCCCTGTTATATACTATAAATTCGCAATATTTGTTCAGTTCCAGTTGGAGTGTTGCCATTGTTATCTATCACTTGAAACTATCCCAGGTATCTCAAGTGTACATTCACCACTTTGAGGTCATGTGTTTGTCGGCTGAACTGGTCCTCTTCTTAAGGGTTAGGGAATGTTCTTTGGGCCTTTGGCATCCTGTCATGGGTTGGTTGTCAGGGACGTTGCCTTGTTGGCTAATTCTTTGGAGGCCAAGCATTCTGTACACAATCCTTCATGTCCATGTATACTATACGTACAACCATGTACAACCATTTACAACAACGTACAACAATGAACAACCATGTACAACAATGTACAGCCATGTACGTACAACCATGCACAGCAACATACAGCAATGTACAACTATGTACAACAAATGGACAACTATGTACAACCATGTACAAAATTGTACAACAGTGTACAACCATGTACAACTATGTAATAACATGTAACACCATATACAACCAATTATTACCATTCACAAGGATCCACATCCATATACGTACAACACTGTAGAACCATGTAACACCATGTATGACTGTGTACAACCATGTACGACTGTGTACAACCATGTATGACTGTGTACAACCATGTACGACTGTGTACAACCATGTATGACTGTGTACAACCATGTACGACTGTGTACAACCATGTATGACTGTGTACAACCATGTACGACTGTGTACAACCATGTACAACTGTGTACAACCATGTATGACTGTGTACAACCATGTATGACTGTGTACAACCATGTACGACTGTGTACAACCATGTACGACTGTGTACAACCATGTATGACTGTGTACAACCATGTGTTATGTATGACTGTGTACAACCATGTATGACTGTGTACAACCATGTATGACTGTGTACAACCATGTACGACTGTGTACCACCATGTACGACTGTGTACAACCATGCATGACTGTGTACAACCATGTATGACTGTGTACAACCATGTACGGCTGTGTACAACCATGCATGACTGTGTACAACCATGTATGACTGTGTACAACCATGTATGACTGTGTACAACCATGTATGACTGTGTACAACCATGTACAACTGTGTACCACCATGTACGACTGTGTACAACCATGCATGACTGTGTACAACCATGTATGACTGTGTACAACCATGTACGGCTGTGTACAACCATGTATGACTTTGTACAACCATGTATGACTCTGTACAACCATGTGCAACACAAACAGAAGCACTCTACCCTACCAACCATCTCTGAAACGCAAGGATGACCTTTCATCATGACCCCTATCTAACCCTGAAATGCTCTGAACTTACAACGCTATTCCGGGAAGTGAATAGCATCAGATGCATAATTCCTTCATGTTCCAGGAAGCTGGAAACAGTAATATGTGACTGGACCATCCAGGAAATCAATTTCCAGAATTAATAATTGAATTCCTTCCATACTTTCTTTTTGCACATCCTCTGTTGCCCGGGGCCTATTTGCAGTAGTGACAGTCAGCACATATCACATACACGTTTGTAGTGGGTGTGGGTACACTTACGTATGTAGTCAGGGCTACACATGTGGGGTTGCTAGTGTACGTAGCTATTTCAGCCAGGTCCAGCAGGATTCAGCCAGGTTTCCAGTGCATATGAACTATAGGAAATGTTCAGCTGGCCAGATGTGGAGGGGTATCCCATAGTGTATGAAGTTATAGTGAACACCTTTGGTAGTTTTGTCAGTCATCATCATGTGTTCATCACATGATTGTTGGTGACCATCATGTGTTCATCACATGATTGTTGGTGACCATCATGTGTTCATCTCATGATTGTCGGTGACTATCATGTGTTCATCTCATGATTGTCGGCAATCAATATTGTGATCCTCAGTCTAAGGATTAACCTGTGGCTACGTAGGTATCTATCTGAGCCTCTTGTGATTGTTAATTGATAGTCTGGTGAAGTTTTAATTGCATCAATTAATTA
>OZ026568.1:1407039-1409539 GCA_964020155.1 Chondrilla cf. caribensis
ACTTCAATCACAGCAATGCATACACTTCAACTACGTGACACAATACAATAGGAATAGTACAGTAGTGTGCAGTATAAAAAGATGTACGTAGCATGTAATCATACATTATTATGTAATCCATAACATACGTATGTCTATAATTATACATAATATATGTAATTATCCTCTAATGCAGTTTATAATGTTTGTAGAGATGGTGAAATTGACACATGTACTGGGTACAGTAGATAGGCGGTCTCTAATTCTACATAGCATCCGTTACCATAGAAACAGTACTATTATACAGCAATTTTATAATGTATAAAGCGCTAGCAACAGTATAAAGCGTTAGCAACGGATGCTATAATGTTTAAGACATGGACACTCGGGCATTATGACATATAAAATACACTCGCCCTCGGGCGCTTCGCGCCCTCGGGACTCGGTATTTATATGTCATAATACCCTTGTGCCCATGTCTTAACCACTAAATAATATACTACATATTCTATTCCCTAACCAATTGCTATCATTAATATCCACTGAATATACCAATTATTCCGCTGGTATTAATCATAATGTGTTACTTTTCCATTAGCACCAATGCCCTAAACTAACTTTCCTGAAGATTTGAAGGTTTTTTACCATTGTATACTGGGTATTGCATTTCGACAGATGGCAGTACTAGGTTAGGGGAAATCTCTAATATTTACCATAATTTTATGTGGTAATCCTGTACAAGAAGGTTTTCCAGTAGCTGAACAATGATTGCTTATCTCACTGACCCAAGGATGAGCACCTGTTTTGATGTTTGTACTGATTCCAAAGAAAAGACTGTTACATCATAATATTATGCTGTGATTTAATAATTAATTAGAAGTACGTATAGTGTGTTTCTTGCTCATTTAATTTGGCTTCCAGTTGTTTGGGAACTTTTCTGGGTTCTTTTGGCTTCAGGATGGGGATTAGTAATTTCCAGTGTACTGCCAGTGGCACTGTTTATGGGCAGATGCGGTAATATGGTAGATGGGTTTGTACCTGACCTCTGTGAATCACTACGCATTCATGTCAAGTTCAGGACGGTGTTGTCAACTGCTTTTTAGCTGATAGAAGGCAGTGGTCAAAAACAACAGTATATACTGGTACCAGTGTATGAACAGGTACCTAGCTGTAGCAGTGTGTATCTGTGCCAGTATGTACTGCTATCATAATAATTCTTACTATGGGCAGCTGTAAGTTCAAGTGTGTGTGTGTGTGTGTGTGTGTGTGTGTGTGTGTGTGTGTGTGTGTGTGTGTGTGTGTGTGTGTGTCTGTGTGCGTGCATGCTAGTCTAGCTAGCTAGACCGTCCCCAAGAGGCACTGAGGGGCGGAAAAGGGAAGGGACTGTCTAGCACAAGTAGCGATCAGTTCACACCTGAGCGCGTGACCATCCATTCCACCAATGAAATGCTACTGCTAAGAATCTTGGCAATGGTGTTCAGTGATTCACAGTAGTTAAGTGTCAAGTGTTATGAGAGATCATACCACGTACTCATCGTCAATATTGAAGTTAGGTGGGAATATTTACCCATCGGACAGTCAGATAAACGCTATTACTAGACATAATATGATTGTTTATCCCAACCAGTCACGGCAGGTCGCCTATCTTCAAATGTATATCGTGGTGCCATACGTTTGCAAAGGATTGCTAATGATCGAAAAAGGAGAACCAACATATTGAGTCCTAATTGTATCTCTGCTTTTACCTCTGATAAGTGAACAAGTGAAACCTTTCGCAAATGTGGTTTGTCTGCTGTGTGTTCATATCGTGGTTAGGGACATTGATATTGATGATGGACGATACAAAGAGTACCTATCTTCTGACAATTAAAGAATCAGCGCATAATTGCCAAACTGCCCATACAACACTAGATCCATTCTTTTCTTGTTTCCCTCTGTCCTCCCATAGATACTCTAACAGAGTTAGAATATCTATGGTCCTCCTAACACGTATGTGGTGTAAGGTGAACTGTATGAACTCTATATGTATTATTTGTTAATTGGCAGGTTGTGACCTGATCACTACTTGGGCTAGACCGCCCCTGCCCTTTTCTGCCCCTCGGCACCTCTTAGGGATGGTCTAGCTAGCTAGACTAGCATGTGTGTGCGTGCTTGCGTGCGTGTGTGCGTGCGTGCGTGCATGCATGTGTGTTGAGAATTCAAAGTTATTTTCCCTGCTTTGTGAAACAGCACATTCTTTTCAATAGATTTCAATTGTTGTGTCTTACAGATACACAGTACATGAAGGTTGTCCCCATCCTTCTTCTTGCTATATGCGCCATCCTCCTGCTTGCTACATGCATGTCATCTGTGTTCTCCCTCCTACAGCCTACACCCCCTTCTCGCTTTGTTGCTGGTTACGTGGGAGCTGTAACAAGTGCCGTGACGATTGCTGTAAGTTGGATGTACTTCTTATTACTCCATCTCAACCAGTTCATGTATGTTTGGTTACACAACGTATTTGGTGGGTATACAGCATACT
>OZ026568.1:1414539-1434539 GCA_964020155.1 Chondrilla cf. caribensis
TTAGTGTTTTCAATGTATGGGAGAGAATAGGAGAAAAAATATTAAGCATGCGTCCTCTAGCATAACTCATGGGAGAGGATGTACATCAATGTGATAATTTCACCAGACCTAGATGATGGCATGAAGTAACTACTAAAACAATTCTCATCTCAATATGCGTCCTGTAACCCCAGCTACATTGAGAGGTGCTTATATTTTCAATGTATTGGAGAGTATAGGAGAATAAAATGCTAAGCACCTTCTTGCATACCTCATGGGAGACGTGGCGTGTCAACGTGATATATATTCTCACCAAACCTAGCTGTTGGCATGAAGTAAATGCTAAAACAATTAATTCTCATCTCAATATGTTGCCCTTAAACCCAGCTACATTGGAAATGCTTAATATCTCTTTGATGTACATATGAGAGAGAATAGGAGAATAAAAAGCTAAGCACCTTCTTGCATGACTCATGGGAGAGGGTGTGCATCAATGTGATATTGTAACCAGATCTAGATAATGGAATTTCTTAAATGCTGAACAATTCCCATCTCACTATGTGGCCCATAACCCCAGCTACATTTGGAGGTGCTTATGTTATCAATGTATATGGGAGAGAATAGGAGAATATAATGCTAAGCACTTTCTTGCGTAACTCATGGGAGAGGGGGCTTGTCAATGTGATATTTTCACCAAACCTAGCTGTCAGCATAAACTAAATGTGGAAACAATTTCCATCTCAATACATGGCCTGTAAACCCAGCTACATTTGGAAATACTTACTATTTTTCCAATGTATGTGAGACAATAGGATGATAAAATGCTAAGCACCTTCTTGCATAACTCATTGTGGAAGGAGCGTGTCAACGTGATATTTTCACCAGACCTAGCAAATAGCATGATGTAAATGCTGAAACAACTCCCATCTTTTTATGTTACCTGTAACCTTAGCTACATTTGGAGGTGCTTAATATTCTTTCAATGTATGGGAGAGAATAGGAGAATAAAATGCTAAGCACCTTCTTGCATAACTCATGGGAGAGGGTGTGTGTCAACGTAATATTTTCACTAAATCTAGCCGATTACATGAAGTAAATGCTAAAACGATTCTCATCTCAATACGTGGCCCGCAATCCCGGCTACATTTGGAGGTGCTTAATATTTTCAATGTATAGGAGAGAATAGAAAATAGATGCTGAGCACCTTCTTGCATAACTCATAGGAGAAAGGGTGTGGCAACATGATAGTTTTGCCAGACCTACAGTAGCTGTTGGCATGAAGTAAGTACTAAAACAATTCCAATCTCAATACATGGCCTGTAACCTCAGCTACATTCGGAGGTGCTGAATATATTTTGAGGTATGAGAGAGAACAGGAGAATATAGTGCTAAGCATCTTCTTGCATAACTCATGGGAGAAAGGGTGTGGCAACATGATAGTTTCACCAGACCTAGCTCTTGGCATGAAGTAAATGCTGAAACAATTCCCATCTCAATACGTGGCCTGTAAACCCAGCTACATTTGGAGGTGCTTATTATGTTTTCAATGTATGGGAGGGAATAGGGGAATATAATGCTAAACACCTTCTTGCATAACTCATGGGAGAGGATGTGCATCAACGTGATATTGTTACCAGACCTAGATGATGGCATGTCATCAATGCTGAAACAAACACCCATCTGAATACATGGCCCATAACCCCAGCTACATTCGGAGGTGATTAATATAATTTTCTCAATGCATGGGAGAGAATAGGAGAAAAAATGTTAAGCACCTTAAGCTTCTTGCTTAACTCTTGGAAGAGGGGCCTTGTCAACTTGATATTTTCACCATTACTAGCTGATGGCATAAAGTAAATGCTGAAACAACTCCCATCTATGTATGTTATCTATAACCTTAGCTACATTCGGAGGTATGTGGGAGAGAGTAGGAGAATAAAATGCTAAGCATCTTCTTGCATAATTCATGGAAGAGAGGTGTGTCAATGTGATATTTTCACCAGACCTATCTGAAGGCATGAAGTTAATGCTAAAATAATTTCCATCTCAATACATGGCCCATAAACCCGGCTATATTTGGAGGCGTTTAATATTTTTTCAATGTATGGGAGAGAATAGGCTGGAGAATTTAATGCTAAACACCTTCTTGCATAACTCATGGGACCTAGTGTGAGTCAACCTGATATTTTTACCAACCCTGGATGATAGCATAAAATAACTGCGGAAACAATTTCCATCTAAATATGTGGCCCATAAACCCAGCTACATTAAGAGGTGCTTAATATTTTTTCAATCTACGGGAAGGAAAATAGATGATCTACACCTTCTTGCAAAACTCATGGGAGAGGAAGCGTGTCAATGTGATATTTTCACCAGACCTTGCTGTTGACATAAACTAAATGCTGAAATAATTTCCCTTTCAATACATGGCCTATAAACCCTGCTACATTCGGAGGTGCTTACCATTTTTTCAATGTATGGAAGATAATAGGAAAATAGACGCTAAGCACCTTCTTGCATAACTCATGGGAGAGGGGGCGTGTCAGTATTATTTTTCACCAGGCCTAGCTGTTGGCATATACTAAATGCTGAAACAATTTCCATCTCAATGCATGGCCCGTAAACCCAGCTACATTCAGAGGTGCTTAATTATGATAATTACTATGCATATGCATTATAATAATAATACTATAATTACAATACTTATGTACTGTATGTATTAATATACAATATTTAATACCATTTCAGCTCCATTGCTCTTCAAGATGTAATTCAGTGACTGCGGCTTGGGGTATAGGTACATTTGCAGGTGCTTTATTATTTTATATATAATATAGGAACGATATCGCTAAATCTTTTTAGATTTTAGAAGATTTTAGATAGTCATTTTCAACTGCCCTTTAAATGATACGTTTTCTATAATTCTACACACATGCGTTATACCTTCGCATTGCCAAACTCCCCCTATGATCAATACTATAAAGGATACTGGGCGCTAAAACCAACACCTAACGGCACCCGGCGCACCCCCTCGAATAGGCTGTGAATGAGGAAATGGACGACGCCTGTGATAACCGACTCGACAAATTCGTCCCTAAGCTGTCTCGAAAGTCCTTCCATTTCTCCGAGGTAGAAGACGGATCTTCAGTGTTGGAATTTATAAGGAGATTCGTCACTCTTACAGATCAAGAAGACCCATTTTTTGCTGTGGACCTTGGTCGCATTTTCCATCTTTACAATCGATGGAAGGAACTACTACCACGCGTGGACATCTTCTATGGTAAGAAGTTAGTCTATAGTAGTATGAATCCATGTGTTCTTACCGTTCAGATGTGGTTTAATTGTGTTCGTATAGGAACGACCTTTATTCTCCGTATCTATGATATTATCACGTAGCTAGATATACCAGTGATTGCATAACAACATTGTAGCAGTACGCGTAGTGCTTATGCTGATCCTGTCCATGCAGTTTAATAATATGTACTAACTATACGAGTGATTGCATGACAACATTGTTGCAGCAGTATGTGTAATACTTAATTTGCACACTTATCATGTCCATGCAGCTATGAAGTGCAATAACGACCCTGCTGTACTGTCTGTGCTGTCCCAACTCGGAGCTGGTTTTGATTGTGCCAGTAGAGAAGAAATAAGAACAATTCTTGACCTTGGAGTCCCTCCAGAAAGGATCATTTATGCTAATCCAGCCAAGCAGATCTCACATCTCAAGTAGGTGGAATGATTGTAGCTGAATCAGCTGTTTACAGAGTGTAACTTTGTATAGCCGGTCTAATGATGTTGGGTAGAGTATATTTTAAATTAACTCAAAGTTGATTTGGAATGCAATTCTCAATGCTCTCTCCAGCTGGACTTGTATGAAGCAGTAGTCTAATAGCAGTTTAATGCATCATGCATATATTGTGTGTATGCAATCAACCTTGAACTTGTCATTTTTATACACTCCTGGGTCCAACAATTATTTAACAGCCCAGAATTTCAGCTGTTTTATTGTGATTTTCCATCTGATTCAGCTTGTTCAAAATTGAGCAGCAAACAACACAAAGTTGATTAAGGGTCATAAATTTAGGACCCTGAGTTCACCATCCAAAACAAGCAATTCAGTGTAATCAGTATAGCTTTATAAGGCAAAGTACAGGCTTGTACTATGTTTCATTGTGAACCATGTTACCACTCCTCCCCATTTGATGTCTAGCTTGCGACACTCAATGACATATCTCACTTAAGGATATCCTGTACACTTTCCCATAGATCTATTACAGTAACTCTTATAATTGTTATCCTCCTGAGGTACTTAATACTAATATCAAACACACTCTTCCATGAGTGAAATTGAATAATTTGCAGGAATAGGAATTGTTATCTGTTTTTGGTAGGTTAGGTTAATTCTCACTCCAGCTTATTCAATTTAGATATGCAGTTAGTTCGGGTGTTCACAAGTCAACATTTGACGGCGAAGAAGAATTGAAAAAGATAGCAGAACTGGACCCTCAGGCTGAGCTTGTGCTACGAATTAAGGCTGATGATGATGAAGCTCATTTTGTACTGGGAACCAAGTTTGGTGCTACTCTATCTGAAGCCCACCATCTCCTGGATGTAGCACGTGACTTGAAGGTCAACATTGTCGGAGTGAGGTGAGCGCACTTGTCTGCTTGAACAGTCCTGTATGCATGCGAAATTAGATGTGACGTAAATTTGTAAATGGCTGCAAGGTATGTTTCAGGGTTTTATTTCCATGTCTTCCCACTCAAAATGTATGCATATATGATGCCTATAATATAATGTGAATAATTGGAGGAAATTTTTGTAAGGTCTAGTTTGCGCTTTTTCCCATTTTGGTTTGATTCATGAATTCATAACCGTGAAAATTTCAAGTTGTGGATAGGCATAGTGCTGCAACAAACCTGGTGCAGAAATATGTGTGAAATCGTGAGATTTTCTCTTGCAAAATTTTAAAGGTGTATAATAATCACTGTATGAGGGGGAAATTTGGTAAGGCTTTATTTTTTGCTTCTTCCCATTTGGTTCGATTCGTGAATTCCTAACCTTGGAAATTTCAAGTTACATTATTTTAAACGCTGTAACGTACCTGATGTGAAAATTAAAACTAAGAAATCATGTAACACAACAGTTCATACAAATATGGGTGTTAAAATTCAATCTTGTTACATGATCGACTCTATCCATGCAGTGATGTTACAGTACTTCTTTACATCTTGTCCGTAGTTTCCACATCGGTTTAGAATCCAAAAACCCATCTGCCTACAGTAGGGCCATTGAGATGGCTCACAGTGTGTTCCAATATGGCAAGAAAATCGGGTTTGATTTAACACTACTTGACATTGGAGGGGGATTTCCTGGACACCATGGTAGCGAGGACGATTTCAAGAAGTTATCAACTGCTATCAACAGCTCCTTACTGAAGTACTTCAATGACGACAGGATCACTGTGATAGCTGAACCGGGGACATACTTCGGGATTTCCCCTTTCACATTAGCTGTCTGTGTCACGAGCAAGCGACAAATTAAAATTGATGGTGGATCCAAGGTACGTGCATGAGTCAGATTCTTGCTATACACTCTGCTTGGATTGGTAAAAAATCAGTATTCATTTACATAGGTGAATTGTGCTATACACTCACAATATGTATATCCTATTAGGTCCTATAAAAGGTCATTATTGTTGTGATTGTGAATGTCAGTGTTTACATACAGTTGTTGTGTACTTGTTGTAGAAGTGGATGTACTACATAAACGATGGTACTTATGGAAGTCTTCGTTGGTATAAGGGATACTATGCAAGAAGCGCTCCACGACTGGTCTCTTCCAATGACAGACCCTTAGCAAAGGCCACTATATGGGGTCCAACGTGCTGTAGTAGTGATGAAGTCATTAGTGACATTTCTCTTCCCGAACTAAATATCGGTGACTGGCTGTACTTTGAGAACATGGGTGCTTACACTGGAGTATCACATTCTCCCTTCAACGGATTCCCCAAGCCACAGTCACTGTACTACATCTCAAAGAGTGATGCATCTGAAATGGTGAGTTAACATGATGGTATTTGTAGTTTATTGCTGCTGTAGTGTAATGTATTATCACGTCACTTGTAGTTGCCATCAACATAATTGTAATGATTATAGTATGAATGTGTAATATTCATTTGATGATTATCCACCGTAATGATGATGAATGTTCATTTATCTTAACGTATTTTCTACAGTTTGGAAAAGTGGATTAAAGTGTAGTCTATTTCCTAATGATGAGTAGTGTAACCCAATTTCAACAGTTACAATTTTTTGCTATTTATTATTATATTCTGTAATGTATGTCAATTTTGTTGTATTTGTCACTGCAGGATATATACTGTGATTGCATGCCCATTACGTTTATTCATTCTTATAAAATGCCATTCAGACAACATCACATGAATTTCCCACCTACATCTGTACAAAATCAGTGTATATTTGTAGGCCTATAGGCTCCATGTTGGACTCCAGTATATATAAGTGACTGTGCAGTGTATATAGACTTTACTTCCTGAATTGGGTTACATAAAATGTCATTCAATGTATAAAACTTATATGATCATGAGGTTATTATTATCATTCTGACTTTGTATGTTGGTGCTTACATACAGTTGTTGGGTTATTATTGATGTGGATGTACTATGTAAGTGATGTTCTTATGATGCCTTCAATGATATAAAAGATATTTATGCCATATAGATATGTAGATATACGTAGCTCATTATGTCACACATGTATCATGTAATATTCAGATAGGTTACAATGGTGCAGCAGGAAGGTGACGTGGTCTCTATAGCTCCAGTTTGTCCTGGGGGGTTGGATTCTCAGACTTAAACTTGAAAAAAGTGTCAAAGGGCTTTCAGCTGGTGCTCAGTTGCAATACTCTCACCAAGAACCTCTTTGGGACTTGTGAATATATGACATTGTATGAATAATGAGCGATATTATTAATAAAATATTATATCACGTAACAATCCTCACCAGAAATTCATTGTTTACAATCGATGGAAGGAATTGCTACCACGCGTGGGCATCTTCTATGGTAAGAAGTTAGTCTATAGTAGTATGAATCCATGCATGCTTATATATCGTACAGCCTGAGGATGTGTTTTAATAATTTAATAATATTGTGTTCGTATAATAATATAGGAGCGACCTTTAGTCTACGTGTCTATGATGTTATTGCGCAACTATACCAGTGATTGCATGACAACATTGTAGCAGTACGCGTAGTGCTTATGCTGATCCTGTCCATGCAGCTATGAAGTGCAATAACGACCCTGCTGTACTGTCTGTGCTGTCCCAACTTGGAGCTGGTTTTGATTGTTAGTAGATTAACATGATGGTATAGCTTTATTTCCGCTGTAGTGTAATGTTGTATTATCACGTCACTTGTAGTTGCCATTAACATTAACTTTAATGATTATAGTATGAATGTATAATATTCATTTGATGATTATCCACCATAATGATTATGAATGTTCATTTGTCTTAACCTATTTTCTACAGTTTGGAAAAGTGGATTAAAGTTGTTTATTTCAGTATGATGAGGGGTGTAACCTATTTTTAACATTTACAATTTTATGCCTTTATTGTTAAATTTTGTCATGAATGTTAATTTTGCTATAACATTATGTTTCTATTTGGATACTGTGATTGCATGCTCTGAGCCTGTTTATTCATTCATATAAAATACCATTCAGACACACACATGAACTCACCCACCAACATTTGTACAAAATCATATAGTATAATCGGCTGTGCCGTGTATATAGACAGAATTCTGCTACATACATACAATGACATTGCATAACACTCAAGGCTATCATGCTCATTTTGACTATGTATCACAGTATGTTGGTGTGTACATACAGTTATTGAGTTCTTGATGTATATGTAGATGTGGATGTACTATTATACTTAATACATAAAATTTAATGATATTCTCATGGATGCCTTCAATGGTATATAAGACACGGTTATACAATTATAGATGTAGATATACAAAGCTCGTCATGTCATACATATCTTATATTCAGATAGGTCGCAATGGTTCAGCATGCAGGTGACATGCATCTCTCTCTATAATAGGCTCCAGTTTGGGAATTCGGATTCCCAGATTTGCACTTGAAATCGCAATACCAAAAGCTCTTTTATGCTTGTGACTGGTCTCCCAGCTCAAATGTATGATCTTATATGAATAATTTACAATATATTACACCAAAACAGTCCCCAGCTGCACCACGAATTCATGTGCATGAGTATAATAACAGATATTATTATATCTATAGTTATTATTATTATTATATCTAACCATTATTATTTTTATAACTAACCATATAATTATATTATATATCTCTCCCTTAGATCAATATCTGTAATTTAATTAATTGTTGACCTGAGTTCTAGATTTAATTGGACTTGCCAATTTGACAATAGGATAAAATAAATTCATTTATAATTAATAATATATTATAGCTTTATGTCCACAAGACATAGCCTTTTAAATTAAAAGATACATTATGGTACCAGCCATAATGTATATACAATATACAGTAATCATTTCAAATAAAAGTATTCAATAATAACATGTATACTATGTCAAGTACAATTGTATTGGCCTCCAGAATGTGTTCCTATGTGTTGGAATCATAGGTTTAAACCTGGTTCAACTTGGATCGGCATCCGTGACTGAACTTCAGTAACATCTCCAAACTGAGAAACGAAATTAGTATTGACAGGAGTGCTGTGCTGACATACAGAATGGCATCACTTTCAATTTGCATACCATTTCAGCTGCATCACTCTTTGAGATGTAGTACAGTGACTGTGGCTTGGGAAATCCGTTGAAGTGGGAATGTACTACTCCAGTGTAAGCACCCATGTTCTCAAAGTACAGCCAGTCACCGATATTCAGTTCGGGAAGAGAAATGTCACTAATGATTTCATCGGTACTATCACAAGTTGGACCCCATATAGTGGCCTTTGTGGATGATCTGTCACTTGCGGAAGAGGAGACCAAGTTGGGAGGACTCATAGGGTAGAACTCTTTGTAGAAAACTAATGAACCAAATGTTCCTTCGTTAATGTAGTACATCCAAGTCTATGGCAAAATACAGTGAATGGAGATTATAGGCATAAATTGTGATACCTAGCTGTATGATTTGAATGTATTTTACAGAGACACATCATTCAATGACATCCTTCTCACCAGAATTATACGTTTGAATTGACACTTGTAAACAGTAAATATTGCATGTGCTATTTGAAAATTTTGTTCAGCTATGTGGTATCTATTGTATTACTGACTGGAATGTGAATGATAATTATAATTACCGTATAGCGGGAAATCTTCACAGGACAAAACTTTCGCAGATTTCGCAGTTGGCCTAAATTTTATTTAAAATATTATTTACGAATTAGGCGTTCTCGCTGTTCTGTCGCGTGACTCTGGCCAGCATCCGCGAAAATTTTATCCATGAATTTTCATTTTGGAGAAGTTTTGTCCTGCGAAAATTTCCCGCTATACAGTATTACACAGACAATCTAACTTCTTGCAAACTTTGGAAGTATTCTCAATTATTATTGAACACATCATCTCATGTCTGGACACATTTGTGTATACATCATACAAGAAACATCAGAAATGTACGTACCATGATGGCAAACCCTTAAAGTCAGATTAGTGAAGCATGGATCACATTGTATTATTCTCAGAACACCTTACAGTTCAAATCTTACTTGAGAACCATCGTCTTGTTTAACCAGTCGTTTGTTCACCACATTAACAACCAGTGTTGAAGGAGACCTAGCAATGTATGTCCCTGGTTCAGCAATAACTGTGATCCTGTCATCTTTGAAGTATTCCTGCAATGAGCTATTGATAACACACGACATATCCTCAAAGATCTTGTCACTCCCTCCATGTCCGGGGAATCCCCCTCCAATGTCGAGAAGATGTAAATTGTATCCAACAGTCTTCCCATACTCAAACACACAGTGTGACATCTCAATGGCTCTGCTGTAGGCAGACGGATTAGTACATCCTGACCCAACGTGGAAACTACAATAGAATGACATGGAAACACTGTGACCAATCCATCCGTGTTATAAAAAAATAGCAAAAATACTTCTGAATCAACATGTCAAAGTGACACGTAGAAAAATAAGGGAGATTTTACCCATCCCCGAACTCAGGCCATATGTACGATACCAATTAAACTGGATTTTATATCTGTGAATTTCACAACATATTTGGGTATTTATATTTTCACTATATCTATTCACCTCACTCCTATCACTTTAGCATTCATGTCACTTGCTACATCCAAGAGATGGTAGGCTTCAGGTAGGGTAGCCCCAAACTTGGTCCCAAGGACAAGAAGTGCTTCTTCATCATCTGCTCTAATCCGAAGCACCAGTTCTGCTTTGGGATCAATCTCCACTGTCTTTTTCAGTTCTTCTTCACTATCGAATGTTGATGTATGTACACCAGATCTTGCGGCATACCTGAGTCAAAAAAACAAACACAGTAATTGCAGAAATGAGCATGGCCTGGTCCGGCCTGCTTTGACCATTTTGTGGCATATCTTAGTCTAGATGGTAAAAATTTCTATTTAATTTACTGTATGAGTGTTTAGGTCTGATTGATCCGTCTGCCTATAGCTATAATTATAAGTGATTCTCATGATCTTTGTTTCTTTTTGTCTTTAAGTTATTACCTCATCACCTGCATGGCAGATCTTTGTAAGCTACTTCTTGAGTGACTTGAATAATTTGATATTAACTGACCAGCTGCAGTGATCATTATACAGCACATTTCACTGAGTGCCCGGGCAAAGAGAAGGAGGGGTATCTGGCAGCAATAGTCATTAATTCACCCTTGATAACGTCAACAAGATTTGATAGGTTATATATGTAGGTTATATATTATAGGTTATAGGTTATATACCGGAACACTTATTCAAGGTGGAGGTATTATTACTACCTTTATTTACTGGTGCTGAAATTTTTGGTGCTCTGGAATCGAATTTGTTGATGTACGCACAATCAACCTTTATCGCCACTGGACTGTTATCTCTTCCCAGGGTGAGGGAGGCGGGTGAGCCGCTGGAAGACAACTGTAGCTGACCAGCTGCAGACCAGTAATTTCCTGGTTTCCTGCTATATATGTGGGGGAAGACTGAGAGCGTCTCAATTTTCAAAGAAGAGTGTCATGCATTTTGCAGGACATGTACAAACAATAATTAAACATTCTCACTCGAGATAGAAATAAACAGCTGATTTAGCTACAATCATTCCACCTACTTGAGATGGGATATCTGCTTGGCTGGATTAGCATAAATGATCCTTTCTGGGGAGACCCCAAGGTCAAGAATTGTTCTTATTTCTTCTCTACTGGCACAATCAAAACCAGCTCCGAGTTGGGACAGCACAGACAGTACAGCAGGGTCGTTATTGCACTTCATAGCTGCATGGACAGGATCAACATAAGCACTACGCGTACTGCTACAATGTTGCCATGCAAACACTGGTATAGTTAGTACATAGAATAGACTACTATAGTCGTTCCTAAGAGCACATTGTACGTGAACAATGAAAAGCTGGGTTTGGGAGTAACTGGTCCAACTATAGTTCGTAGGAAGTGTACTTCCGTAGTGTATATTGAAATTACACGTTATAATAACATAATTGTTACACAGCTATATATTACAGTACCTCACCATAGAAGACGTCCACTTGCGGTAGTAACCTTTTCCATTGGTTGTAAAGACGACGAAATCGTCCGACGTCCACAGCGAAGAACGGGTCTTCTTGATTTGTGACCGCTGTTTTTATAAGCTCGGATACAGTCGTTCCATCTGGTATTACGGTGCAGTCGAAATTTCGCTGGGAGAGCGTCATCAGTTTAAGATTGGATACCAGATCTGGAACGCGCCCGAAACTGCTGTAACAGTAACTGGTTTGTCTCTCGGGTCGTCTCAAAGGTAGTTCATAAGTCTTAGAATGAACGCTACATGTATAAGCTTTCGGTCTTTGCGGCAATGCAGCCAAACCACGTCGAGTTGTCCTGCCAACTGTTCGACAAAACATCATATTCTATCAAAGAGGATACGTAGTTTAGTGTAGGGAGACAAGGTGCAGATAACAGCCGTTAGCTGTCACATGATTGACCGGTCGCATCAAAGCGCATGACCAGTTGAAGCCGAAATGTGGTACGCACTAGGGGGTGTGGTCATAGAGTTTGGTGTAGGCGCGCATTAATTTAAGCGCCAACCCGGCGGATATTTAAGCCACGTGAGCGAAACGACAGCACATTTATGGTTTGCACTATATTATATGTACACAACCAATTTCATATCCCATTATGATAACATACATTCAGCTGGGTGAAATGATTGATCAATTATACAACCTACATTTGAATGATTAGATTAGTTCTGTGGTTCTAACGGAATGATCACCGTTAGGATGGTGCAAATATGCCAAGAGAGTACATTCAATTCCTCTTAGTAACATCTACATAAATTGTACAAATTACTGTGGATTGACAGGAATTCATCGTAAAATCATAAATTGTATGGCCACCTTGTACTTTAGAACATCCAGCTATCGGATGTGTACTACTGTATTAGTACATTATATGCGTCAGATTCCATTATTATAGTGTTGAAGTTAAAATCTCAAAACTCAATCCAAAGAAAGCTATTAATCACTTCACAGGAAGTATTTCAATGAGTGTAACAGAACATCACAACCTCACTCAGTCTGGCATTATTTTACTCACCCATCACAATGGACAAAAGTATACACACACACAAACACAACACACACATACACAACTATCCAAAATCTATACTATAGTTTGGATCAATACCAATGCAATACAATACAATGTAATGAATCAATTGTTATCACCAGCATTGTGCTTACCAACACTGAGTGTCAGTATGTTTAATATGTCCATTTGTAAGTTTTAAAACTGAATATAAACTCAACTCATACAGACAGATACTATCTGTTTCAACCATATTATATAGCACACATTCTGTTCTATGTAATAAACAAGTCTTGTAAGGTTTCCTGCAGTTATATTTGAGAGACACTAGCTTGGTGTCAGATATGATACAGGTATAGGGACCGTATTGGGACTATTGTTGGATAGAGGTGACTTTAGCAGAGTGCCTATATGAAAGTTATGCGTACAATCAAAATGCAATGTCTTTTTGGAATCAGGAGATCATTTTGTAGACCTGTGTCAGTGAGGTTGGAATTTTTAATTTTATCAAGTTTTTTAGTTTATTGTAGCATTGGGGAACCAATTTTTCAACATCAAATGGGAAACATTCATAGAGATGTTCTAGAGAGTGACAAACCTTGCTGTCCTCCAGGTTTTGTGGTCAAAGATGGCCACTGTGTGTGTGGATCAGCTCAAGACAACCTCACAATTCTCAGATGCAATGAAAATAACACCAGAGCTTATATTGCAGGAGGTACATGGGTCGGGTATGTTTCTTCAACAGATTACACTGGTGAATGTACAGGGAAAAACAATAGCTTCTACGTTGGTACCTGTCCAAATGGATACTGTGTCAATGAAGGAGAAGATCAGCTCTTACTGCCACACAACAGATCAGCAGAGGAATTGGACCTGCTCATTTGTGGGGAAACGAGAACTGGTATATTGTGCGGGAAATGTCGTGATGGATTTGGTCCTGGAGTTAACCTGTTCCTGGCACCTTGTGTGGACTGTAAGAACGACACACTGAGTCAGTATGGCTGGCTCCTTTGGATATCTCTGGAGTTTGTCCCACTGTGCGTCATGCTTTTCGTTGTTCTTTACTTCAACATTGATTTTCTATCTGGGCCATTCATCTCATATTGGATGTATGCTCAAATTATCAATGCGTCTTTTCCTGTTTCTACAATTGGACCAATTCCCATCCAAAACACAGGTGGGAGTGTCCTTCTGAGACTCTTGTTTATTATATTTTACGGCATTTTCGACTTGCAATTCTTTACATTCCTCTTCCCTCCTTTCTGCCTCACTGGTGGAGGCAGCAAATACGACAAGCTAGACATGATGGTCTTCAAATCAATGACTCGGGTTTTCCCATTAGTAGTCATCGTACTGTTTTTAGTTCATCATGAATTACGTGGAAGGGGGTGTTTTAAATATCTGTGTGACCTGAAATGCAAATGTTTTGAAAATTCAGCTGTATGCCGATGGATGACAAAGAGGATATCATTCAGATCAGTCCTTCAAGGTTTAGCAGCATTCTTTATTCTTGTCTACAGTCGTTTTTTAACATACTGTGGTAAATTCTTCCAACGAGCCATCCTTATCTCGAGCAACCCAAATGCTCCCACAATAGACGTTGTTCACTTACAAGGTGATACAGGGTACTTTCAGGATGAAAAACACATCATCTTCAGTACCTTAACTCTCTTATTCATCCTTTTCATAATCCTACCCCCCACTATCCTCCTATTGCTGTATCCATCACTTCATCAGATACAACAGCTTGCAATCAACTCTCGATATAAAGTCCTAAGATGGGTCTTCAAACATAAGGTGTTTGGGATGTTCAACACTCCTCGAGTACAGTTGTTTGCCGATCTGTTCCAAAGTAGCTACAAGAACAAATATCGTTTCTTTGCTGGTGTTCTACTATTTGCAAGAATAGCCATCATAATGGTGTGGAATGTGGCCGGCAGTCGCTCAGGAGGATTTGCTGCACTGGCCACACTCAGTCTGTGTTTGTTAATGCTACATGCACTCCTTCAGCCAAACATTAAGAATTGGATCAATGTTCTCGATACACTGATCTACTCGTACATGACTGCACTCAGTATTCTTGCCAGCTACATCTATTCCAAGGACGATAATCAAGCCTCATTGAGGGCATTCTATGTTGCAGCTTTGTTCTTACCTGCCCTCTATCCTGTATTGTACTTGAGTAGGAAGCTTTACTTCAAGTTACATTGGCAGAGGTGTTCTGATGTGCCTTCGGAAGGAGGGGAAGTGGGACAAAATGAAGATGAGCCGAAGGATGAGCCGTCACGTCCCAGTGCAGTTAAGACTACTGCAGATTCTAAACGCTTCAGTATGGCTGAAATGAATCGACACAATGAACTATGGTTGGACACCTAATTTATTATTAGTATGCAATTAACAGCATTAAAACAACCATAATAGTGTGTTGCAGTGAATGACTTTGACATATTCTGTATTTCACTCATATTGATTGTATGTATACACAGTATACAGAGCACACTTTATACAAGATTTATTACTATTAATAATAATATTATATAAAAATATTGAGTTTGCATTGTAACAGTTATTATATTATGATAATGTGTTGTATTGCTCCATATATACTCATATTGTGTTATTATGGTATTGATATACAATTAAATTATATAACAGGACCTAGCTGTGGACATATATTAACTTATAAAACAATTCCCATCTCCATAGTTTGCCCGCAACCAAAGCTACATCTGGAGGTGCTTAATATTATATTAATGTATGGGAAGGCATACATGGGATCAAATACTATACACCTTCTTGCGTAGCTCATGGGAGAGGGGGTGTGGCAACATGATATTTTAGTGGGGCCTAGGTGTGGATGTATACTAACTTAAGAAACAATTTTCATCTCCGTAGGTGGTCCCTAACCCTAACTACATCCAGAAGTGCTTTATATTTTTTATTGTATGGGAAGGTATAGGAGAAAAAGTACTAAGCACTTTCTTACATAGTTCATGGGAGAGGGGGCATCTGTACATGATATTTCAGGGTGACCTAGCTGTGGACATATACTAACTTAAGGAACAATTCCCATCTCCGTAGGTGGTCCCTAACCCTAATTACATCTGGAGGTGCTTAATATTTTTAATGTATGGGAAGGTATAGTATTAAATGGCGCTAAGCACTTTCTTGTGTAGCTCATGGGAGAGGGAGTGTGTCACCATGATGTTTCAGGGTTACTTAACTGTAGACGTATACTAACTTATGAAACTATTTCTATTGCCATAGGTGGTCCCTAACCCTAACTACTTCTGGAGATGCTTAATATTCTTTTAGGAGAACCAGCGCTAAGCACCTCTTTGAGTAGCTCATGAGAGAGGGGGCGTGTAAACATGATATTTTAAAGGGACCTATCTGTGAACGTATATTAACTTATGAAACTATTCCCATCTCCATAGGTGGTCCCTAACCAAAGCTACATTTGGAGGTGCTCAATATATTTTAATGTGTGGGAAGGGATAGGAGAAATAATGCTAAGCACCTTCTTGCGTAGATCATGGGAGAGGGGCATGTCAACATGATATTTCAAGGTGACTTAACTGTGGATGTATACTAACTTCAAGAACAATTCCCATCTCTGTAGGTGGTCCTAACTCTAACTACATCCGGAGGTGCTTAATATTTTTCTAATGTATGTACGTATGGGAAGGTATGTATAGGATCAAATAACGCTAAGCACCTTCTTGCGTAGCTCATGGGAGAGGGTGTGTGTCAACACGATACTTTAGTGGTACCTAGCTGTGGATGTATACTAACTTATAAAACAATTTCCATCTCCATAGGTGGTCGCTAAACCTAACTACATCCGGAGGTGCTTAATATTTTTTAATGTGTGAGAAGGAATAGGAGGAGAGAGGGAGCGTGTCTATATGATGTTTCAGGTTGATCTAGCTGTGGACGTATACTAACTTAAGGAACAGTTCCGGATCCCATCTGCTTAGGTGGTCTCTAATCCTAACTACATCTGGAGGTGCTTAATATTTTTTAATGAAGGTATAGGATAGGATAATAGGAGGTATAAGAATGACAGGAATTCACTGTAAAATTATAATTGTGTGACCAACTTGCACTTTAGAACATCCAGCAGCTATATATCAGATGTGTACTACTGTATAGGCTTATTATGTATCACATTCTATTATTATAGTGTTGAAATTCTTATCTCAAAACCCAATTCAAAAAAGCTATTAATCACTCTCAGGAAGTATTTCAATGAGTGCAATATAACATCACAACTTCACTGCATGGCGTTATTTTACCCACCCATCAAAATGGATACTAGTATAAATATGCACACATATACACGCACACACCCACCCACACACACACACACACACACACACGCACACACACGCATGCACGTACACACACACACACACACACACACAAACACACACACCTAATACCCATATAACTATCCTAAATTTATATTTATTTTATAGTTTGAATCAATAATAATCATTAACATTATACAATGAATCAATTGTTATCACCAGTGTTGTGCTCACCAACATTGTGTGCCAGTATGTTTATGTCCATTTGCAAGTTTTGAAACTGAAAATAAACTCGACTTATACCGACAGATACTATCTGTTTCAACTATATAGCACACATTATGTTCTGTGTAAGTCTTGTAAGGTTTCCTGCAGTTATATTTGAGAGACACCAGCTTGGTGTCAGATCTGAACTGGGAGTATTGTTGGACAGAGGTGACTTTAGCAGAGTGTCCATATGAAAGTTATACATACAATCAAGATGCAATGCTTTATTGGATTCAGGAGATCTTTTTGCAGACCTGTGTTGGCAAGGATGGAGTTTTTGATTTTAGCTGGTTTTTTAGTTTGTTGTAGTACTGGAGAACCAACTTTTCAACATCGAATGGGAAAGATTTATACAGATCTTCTAGAGAGTGACGAACCTTGCTGTTCTCCAGGTTTTGTGGTCAAAGATGGCCACTGTGTGTGTGGATCAGCTCAAGACAGCCTCACAATTCTCAGATGCAATGAAAATAACACCAGAGCTTATATTGCAGGAGGTACATGGGTCGGGTATGTTTCTTCAATAGATCACCCTGATGAATGTACTGCAACAGATCACCCTGGTGAATGTATTGGGAGTAATACTAGCTTCTACGTTGGTAAGTGTCCAAATGGATACTGTGTCAATGAAGGAGAAGATCCTATCCTACTGCCACACAATAGATCAGCAAAGGAATTGGATAGGCTCATTTGTGGGGAAACAAGAACTGGTATATTGTGCGGGAAATGTCGTGATGGATTTGGTCCTGGCGTTAACCTGTTCCTGGCACCTTGTGTGGACTGTAAGAATGACACACTGAGTCAGTATGGCTGGTTCCTTTGGATATCTCTGGAGTTTGTCCCACTGTGCGTCATGCTTTTTGTTGTTCTTTACTTTAACATTGATTTTCTATCTGGGCCATTCATTTCGTATTGGTTCTATGCTCAGGTTATAAATGCGTCTTTTCCTGTTTCTACAATTGGACCAATTCCCATCCAAGACACAAGTGAGAGTGTCCTTCTGAGACTCTTGTTTATTATATTTTATGGGATATTTGACTTGCAATTCTTTACATACCTCTTGCCTCCTTTCTGCCTCACTGGTGAAGGCAGCAAATATGACAAGCTAGACATAATGGTCTTCAAATCAATGACTCGGGTTTTCCCATTAGTAGTCATCGTACTGTTTTTTGTTTATCATGAATTACGTGGAAGGGGGTGTTTTAAATGTTTGTGTGGCCTGAACTGCAAATGTTTTGAAAATTCAGCTGTATGCCGATGGATGACAAAGAAGATATCATTCAGATCAGTCCTTCAAGGTTTAGCAGCATTCTTTATTCTTGTCTACAGTCGCTTTTTAACATACTGTGGTAAACTCTTCCAACGAGCCATCCTTATCTCGAGCAACCCAAATGCTCCCACAATAGATGTTGTTCATTTACAAGGTGGGATATGTTACTTTCAGAATCCAAAACATATATTCTTCAGTACCTTCTCTCTGTTATTCATCCTTTTCATAATCCTACCCCCCACTATCCTCCTATTGCTGTATCCATCACTTCATCAGATACAACAGCTTGCAATCAACTCTCGATATAAAGTCCTAAAACGGGTCTTTAAACATAAGGTGTTTGGGATGTTCAACACACCTTGGATACAGCTGTTTGCCGATCTGTTCCAAAGTAGCTACAAGAACAAATATCGTTTCTTTGCTGGTGTTCTACTAATTGCAAGAATAGCCATCATAATGGTGTGGAATGTAGCTGGCAGTCGCTCATGGGGATATGCTGCACTGGCCATACTCAGTCTGAGTTTGTTAATGCTACATGCTCTTCTTCAGCCAAACATTAAGAATTGGATCAATGTTCTCGATACATTGATCTACACGTACATGACTGCACTCAGTATTCTTGCCAGCTACATCTTTCTCAAGAATGATAATCAGGTCCAGACCTCGTGGAATGCGATCTATGTTACAGCTTTGTTCTTACCTGCCCTCTATCCTGTATTGTACTTGAGTAGGAAGCTTTACTTCAAGTTACATTGGCAGAGGTGTTCTGATGTGCCTTCTGAAGGAGGGGAAGTGGGACAAAATGAAGATGAGCCAAAGGATGAGCCATCACGTCCCAGTGCAGTTAAGACTACTGCAGATTCTAATCATATCAGTGTGGCTGAAATGAATCGACACAATGAGCTATGGTTGAACACCTAATTTACTACAATTATGATCGGATTATCAACATTAAAGCAACAATGTGTGTTGTAATGAATGACTTCGACATATACTCTGTATTTCACTCATACTGATTGTATGTATACACAGTATACAGAGCACACCTTATACTTAGTCTAGATTTAGTACTCTAATATTGTGAAAATATCAAGTGTGCATTGTAACAGTTACATATTGTGATAATTGTAATACATTAATTTTATCACATACTTAAATGTAGTCATGATATCGCTATTATATTGATGCAAATTAAATTACTGTATAAATATAGCAATGTCATATGTGTCCATCCTCATGGCACATCATCAGATAACATCATATTAAATATATATATACACCATCATAGCTATCCGCAAATTAATGCATGTATCGTAGTAAGTACTAAAGTATATCAGTTGTGAAATGAA
>OZ026568.1:1437039-1462039 GCA_964020155.1 Chondrilla cf. caribensis
AGAATCGCATATTGTGTAAACATTTGATTCCAGAAAATGGCGACGTTGGCGTTCTTTTCGATTTTATTTGTTATGGCATCGTCTGAGGTGTAGAGCTCGTAGACGGCAACTAAAGGTTAGGTATATGACAAGAAGAGCAGTTATGAACCGTCACAAGCTTCGCGGCAGTACAGACTTTGTAGACTGCTCATTTTTTGGCTTTCTTGTTCGCTCGGCGTTCGATCGCGTGTCAGGCCAGCAGAATTATCTGGATGAAGCCCAGGAGCCCTTCGCTTTCGTCCGACATTTCTGGTAACTGGTTCGATAGGGAATTGGAACAGAATTTGCGTGTTACTAGTTCCGCCATTTTTAACTCACTTTCAACTCGCTTACAACCGGGTCGAACCCTACTTTTTACAAGGGTTCGACTCGGAATTTTAACCCGGGTTCGACCCGGTTTCGTGACGTCATGTGAACGCACTAATAACTCGCTTTAAACCGAGTTCGACTCGGGTTCGACCCGCTTTACGGTGTCCATGTGAAAAGGGTATTAGTTGGATATCTAAGGAAGGTGACATGAATGTGAATCTCGTCTGGAATCAAGACCCACTCCACCCCCCCGTGATGTTGGTAAGAGTTTCTGCTATTAAAGGCATTCACGCGACAGATAATAAATCTGACTCAAATCAGAAGTGCTTTAGACAGGTGGCCATCCTCAATTTGGCTGTTCATAATATTATATATAAGTCTCTATTAATAGCATATTATATCTGTGATGAAGTTTTCTAATGATAATATTATATGGATGATAACAGGAACACACTACGGTATAATACACATTATTATAATTTAATCTGGAATAGTGTATTATTATAATTCAGTGAATTACAATATTCAGATATTACATAGTGTAATATTAAGTCTGAAAATATGCTATATCAAGCACACATAAAGTAAACAATAATACTATGCATGCATATAATATATATACTGTATATATATAATATATATACAGTGTACATTGAAATACTTCTACAGTGCAATAATAATATTAGATCTTCACAACATTATTGTCTTCCAACAGACTACAGTAGCAATACAACATTCAGATATGACACAGTGTAATATTAAATCTGATAATATGCTATATCAAGCACACATGTTCAAAGTGAATGAAAAATAATAGTATTCAGTGTACAGTGAAATGCAACTACAGTAACAGTGTTATGAACTTCATAACATCGTTGTCTCCCAACTGTAGCAATTTTATACATGTTGATATATACTAGTGCAGTAATTGCTTAAGTATAAACTCAGTGTGTGTGGCAATAATTTTGAGATGAGTTTTCTGGACATATACAGACAGTATGAAAGGCTAATTAACCAAAGAGATCTATAGTGTACATCGATCTAAATAGTACGATTGGTTTTAATGCAGGTGTTTTGACATACAATCTCCATTAATTTCTTTTAGTTTTCGTTATTCAACCATAGTTCATTGTGTCGGTTTATTTCTGTCAGGGCAATACAATTAGGATCTGCAGTAGTCTTAACTGCACTGGGACGTGATGGCTCATCCTTTGGCTCATTTTCATTGTGTCCCACTTCCCCTCTTTCAGAAGGCACATCAGAACACCTCTGCCAACGTAACTTGAAGTAAAGCTTCCTACTCAAGTACAATACAGGATAGAGGGCAGGTAAGAACAAAGCTGTGACATAGAATGCCCTCAATGAGGCTTGATTATCGTCCTTGGAATAGATGTAGCTGGCAAGAATACTGATTGCAGTCATGTACGAGTAGATCAGTGTATCGAGAACATTGATCCAATTCTTAATGTTTGGCTGAAGAAGAGCGTGTAGCATTAACAAACTCAGACTGAGAGTGGCCAATAAAGCAAATCCTCCTGAGCGACTGCCGGCTACATTCCACACCATTATGATGGCTATTCTTGTGAGTAGTAGAACACCAGCAAAGAAACGATATTTGTTCTTGTAGCTACTTTGGAACAGATCAGCAAACAGCTGTACTCGAGGAGTGTTGAACATCCCAAACACCTTATGTTTGAAGACCCGTTTTAGGACTTTATATCGAGAGTTGATTGCAAGCTGTTGTATCTGATGAAGTGATGGATACAGCAATAGGAGGATAGTGGGGGGTAGGATTATGAAAAGGATGAATAAGAGAGTTAAGGTACTATAGATGATGTGTTTTGTATCCTGGAAGTAATATGTCTCTCCTTGTAAGTGAACAACGTCTAATGTGGGAGCATTTGGGTTGTTCGAGATAATGGTGTTTCGTCCAAACAGACTGCCACAGTACGTTAGAAAGCGAGCATAGACAAGGATAAAGAAAGTTGCTAAACCCTGAAGAGCTGATCTGAATGAAATTCTCTTTGTCAGCCACTGAGAGATACGGGAACATTTGGATGGTTTTGATTGGTCACACATTGTCGAGCATTTAAAAATCGGCCATTCTTGTAATTTATGATGGAGAAGAACAAGGCTGATGACAATCAGTGGAAAGATCCGAGTTGCTGATTTGAAGATTATCATACCTAATGTGTCAAACTCGTCTCCATTACGCGAGAGACAAAAAGGTGGGAAGAGAAATGTAAAAAATTGCAAATCAAAGATTGCAAAACACATGAGGAACAATAATCTTACGAAAACACTGCTAGGTGTGTTATCAATGTAGATGGGACCAATGGTGGAGACGGGAAAGGAAGCTGTGACAAGCTGGATGTACATCCAATACGAGATGAACGGCCCAGATAGAAAATCAATGTTGAAGTAAAGAACAACAAAAAGCATGACACACAGTGGGACAAACTCCAGAGATATCCAAAGAAGCCAGCCATACTGACTCAGTGTGTCGTTCTTACAGTCCACACAAGGTGCCAGGAACAGGTTAACGCCAGGACCAAATCCATCACGACATTTCCCGCACAATATACCAGTTCTCGTTTCCCCACAAATGAGCCTGTCCAATTCCTCTACTGATCTGTTGTGTGGCAGTAGGAGCTGATCTAGTCCTTCGTTGACGCAGTATCCATTCGGACAGGTACCAACGTAGAAGCTAGTATTACTCCCAGTACATTCACCAGGGTGATCTGTTGAAGGAACGTACCCGACCCACGAACCTCCTGCGACATAAGCTCTGGTGTTATTGTCGTCACATCTGGAAATTTGGAGATTGGGTTGAGCTGATCCACACACACAGTGGCCATGTTCGACCACAAAACCTGGAGGACAACAAGGTTTATCGCTCTCGATGCGTCCAATATGATTTTGGAACGTTAACGTTGGTACTCCCTCGCCGTAATTGACTGGAAAGACAGTTAGTAGTAAAGTCACGAACGCTTTCATCGCTTCTACAAAAAGTATAACCCTGCAGATCACCTCGTAGACCACATAGTGCAACATTTATATACATTTTGGTCGTGAACGGGAAACTTATAGGGTAGAGCGGGGTAATTTGAAAAATGGGGTAATTTGAAATAATTTCCCCTTATCGGCTCGCATTCAGCGAAGAATAGCAGGAATACCCTGAAAACGCAAAACAACAAAGCATAGTGTTTGACGATCGTCTACATGTAAAAACAACGGTAGAAGACAAATGGACTAAAGAGAATAGCGTACAAAATATGGATATATGCAAATATTTTCATGCGCTAAAATTTCACCCTGATGAAACTCACAGCTTTGGCAATATCCTAAAATAGCTCAGGCAATCTTGAAGACATGGTGCAAAATAAATTAACTGAATCGTTGAAACTGTCGAGCAGCATTGAAAACTATCGCGTACTGCCGACTTGCACTTACAGGAAGTGATCAATTATTATTAACATCATTTCGGCGCAAAATTCGAATCCAACGTTCGGAGTAGCGACGCCAAGGACTTATACGATCACGCATACACCTTAACCGCCGTGTTACTGCTTTGTAAGCTGACTAAAGTAAGTTTGTTCTTTCCATACATCGTTTTCAAATTACCCCGTCGGCCATTTTTAGCAAGAATTCGTATGAAAGCAAACGAGGGCGTCACATTCTTCCCGTCGTTACCGGGTAGACATGATTCTTACTTAATCTGACAGAGCACTACCTCCCCTCAATTCTTGGTGAAAACCAATTATCTCAGTGTTCTAGTTTTCGGGAGCCACAGCGTCGAAATTCTGTACTCAAATTATATCCCGAATTCCCCCGCTTTACCCTATAAGGTAACGCGGGGTAATTCCGGTCACGGTTTATTTCCGGTCACTTGTAAGAAGTCAGCTCGCTACTCCAAAATACTAAGCTTTCGAGTAAAACTTCAACGCTGTGCTAGTAGTGTTAACACTTAGCTACAACATACCTTACAGCGAAGTCAGTTGCATCCTTCTCGTGTTCCAGTCGGCCACCTCCTTTAAAAGCGGTAAGTGATAAACCGTCGTGGCTACTTGACAAAACTTCGAACTTTTCCTTCGTACTATCGAAAGAAGAGCATCCGTTGAGATGAAACTGTGCAGAGTAAAAGTATAATCCTCGAGGAGACTTCGTATCACCGTTAACTGCAAATTCGTGGTAGATTCTAGCATAGACCTATGATTCTAGCCTGATTGGTATGGTGAGAACAACCTCTAGGTACATCCTTACACAAAGCGTTGCGTAAGCGGCGACGAAAATTAATGTAATAAAGATCTATTGTTTTGAAACAAGTTAGAAGACGCGCATCTTAAAATACCTCGGATTAAGAGAAAGCAGAACAGGAAGAAATGTCTCTTATGCATAACTGCGTCTCCACGGCCAATGTAGATCCGAATTTCACCCATATTCAGCCATTGACCGGAAATACCCCGTTAACTGCAAATTCCGGGATTTTACAGTGGCCTTTTAAAAAGTTTATTTTCTCATACAAGCGAGCGGCTGATCCGAGTTATTCTTCTCTGCGAATGAGTATATATGTAGTAGCGTCAGTGGCTATCGTTAACTTGCTTTTCGTTTACTAGTTTAAGAGCTTTCCTCGAGCGCAATCGTTGAACTCGAAGAGTGACCGGAAATACCCCGTTCTACCTTACAGGTCCGGATTCCAAAAATACTCCGCTCGAAAAGTTTTGCCTATTAATATTATGCATGAGCATGAGTGTGTGTAGTACATACAATATTTGTTATAATCCTATTATGTAGCCGGAGTATCATATATATAATTTGTGACAATTTTTTGGTGCAGTGGACCTCCTGGCAAAGCAGTGCAAGGGAACCTCTTTTTGCAATTGAAGTGGACCATGTATGAAATCTGCAGCTGTATCTGATTCATGTCATTTTAGTTTTAAACATGATCTATTATTATCACATTCTGAATAATATACACAACTAGTGTATATACATACTGTAAGAGTACTCACTGTATGATATAATTTGATATTGCTAACAAACAGTAAATGTCCAATAATTACATAAATGTAGCTGACCCATAACCAATAACATTCAGAGGTGCTTAATATTTTCAAGTATGGCAGACTATAGGAGAGAAAAGGCTAAGCACATTTAAATTTGCATAGATCATGGGGTAGGGGGGCGTGTCAACTTGATATTTTAGACAGACCTAGCTGGGGATGTGAACTAACTTTTGAAACAATTCCCATGTCTGTAGCTAACCTGTAACCCCAGCTACATTCGGAGGTGCTTAATATTTTTTCAATGTATTGGATAGTATTGGAGAATAAACACTAAGCACCTTTTTCAATAGCTCATGGGAGAGTGGGCGTGTGAACCTAATATTTCCACCATACCTAGCTGGGGATGTGAACTAACTTATTAAACAATTTTGATCTCAATAGGTGGCCCATAACTCCAGCTACATTCGGGGGTGCTTAATATTTTTCTCAATGAATTGGATACTACAGGAGAATAATGCTAAGCACCTTTTTGAATAGATCATGGGAGAGTGAGTGTATTAACCTGATATTTTCACCAGACGTAGCTGGGGATGAGAAATAACTTTAATAACAATTCCCATGTCTGTAGCTAACCCGTAACCCCAGCTACATTTGGAGGTGCTTAATATTTTTTCAATGTATTGGATAGTATAGGAGAATAAATGCTAACTATAAGCACCTTTTTCAATAGCTCATGGGAGAGTGGGCGTGTGAACCCAATATTTTCACCACACATAGCTGGGGATGTGAACTAACTTATGAAACAACTCTCATCTCTGTAGCTAACCTGTAACCCCAGCTACATTTGGAGGTGCTTAGTATTTCTTCAATGTAATGGATAGTATAGGACGAATGCTAAGCACCTTTTTGAATAGCTCTTGGGAAATTGTGCGTGTCAACCTGATATTTTCACCAGACCTAGCTAGGGATGTGAACTAATTTGTGAAACAATTCCCATCTCAATAGGTTGCCTGTAACCCCAGCTACATTCGGAGGTGCTTAATATTTTTTCAATATATTGGATAGTATAGGAGAATAAACACTAAGCACCTTTTTGAATGGCTCATGGGAAAGTGGGCGTGTCAACCTTATATTTTCACAAGACCTAGCTAGGGATGTGAACTATCTTGTGAAATAATTCCCATCTCAATAGGTTGCCTGTAACCCCAGCTAGATTCGGAGGTGCTTAATATTTTTTTCAATGTATTGGATAGTGTAGGAAAATAAACGCTAAGCACCTTTTTAAATAACTCATGGGAGAGTGGTTGTGTCAACCCGATATTTTCACCAGACGTAGCTGGGGATGTGAACTAACTTATGAAACAACTCCCATCTCAATAGGTGGCCTGTAACTTTAGCTACATTCGGAGGTGCTTAATATTTTTTTAATGTATTGAACAGTATTGGAGACTAAATGCTAAGCACCTTCTAAAATAGCTCATGGAAGAGTGGGTGTGTCAACCCGATATTTTCACCATATGTAGCTGGAGATGTGAACTAACTTTTGAAACAATTCTCATCTCTGTAGCTAACCTGTAACCCCAGCTACATTAATATTTGGAGGTGCTTAATATTTCTTCCATAAAATGGATAGTATAGGAGACTAAACGCTAAGCACCTTTTTGTATAGCTCATGGGAGAGTGGGCGTGTGAACCTGATATTGTCACCAGACGTAGTTGGGGATGTGAACTAACTTGTGAAACAATTCCCATCTCTGTAGCTAGCTTGTATCCCCAGCTACATTCGGAGGTGCTTAATATTGTTTCAATGTATTGTATAGCATAGGAGAATAAACGCTAAGCACCTATTTAAATAGCTCATGGAAGAGTGGGTGTGTCAACCCAATATTTTCACCAGACGTAGCTGGGGATGTGAACTAACTTATGAAACAATTTCCATCTCTGTAGCTAACCCGTAACCCCAGCTTCATTCGGAGGTGCTTAATATTTTTAATATATTGGATAGTACAGGAGAGTAAACGCCATACTATACTAACTCCATACTAACTTATGAGGCAATTCCCACCTCACTACGTGGCCAGTAACCTCAGCTACATTCGGAGGTGCTTAATATTTTTTTAATGTATTGGGTAGTATAGGAGAATAAACGCTAAGCACCTTTTTGAATAGCTCATGGGAAAGTGGCCGTGTTACGTTGATATTTTCAACAGACGTAGCTGAAGGTGTGAACTAACTAAACAATTCCCTTTCCCGTTGGTAACCTGCAACCCCAGCTACATTCAGAGGTGCTTATATGGGATAGTATAGGAAAGAAAACGCTAAGCACCTTTGTGTATAGCTCAAAGAAAAAGGCTGCCCAGTGCCCGTGCCAAACTCACCAACACAATAATGATAACAAAAATGATAGGTGTTGTTGCTGAGGAAAATTCTGCCAGGTGTCCATATTGCACGTAGCATTATACATTTGTATGTACATTTCAATATAAGTGTAATACGCCTTGTGGTAATCATACAGGCAATTTGACACTACATTGCTGGTCACCAAGGACTGCCCAGTGTCCACGCCAAACTCACCAACAAAATTTTGGATGCATACAAACCGTCCTGAGTGTGCTACGGGCTTCATGGTGACAAACAAAATAATGTCAATTTTTGTGCTTGTCACCACGGCCTCTTTCGTGTGCACATAATGCATCATAGATCTAATGCGAATGCACGGATACACTCCTGGAACTTATACGGTCCTTTTGATACCAAAAATGATAGGTTTTGTTGCTGATGAAAAATTCTGCCAGGTGTCCATATGACACATAGCATTACACATTTGTAGGTACATTTCAATATACGTAAGTGTAATACGCCTTGTGGTGATCACTGAGATGGTTTGACACAAACTGTCCTTAGTGTGCTATAGGGCTTATGGTGACAAGCAGAAGAATGTCAATTTTTTAAGTGTAATACGTATATTCTCCCATGCATTGAGAATATCTTATTCATCTTCGAATGTAGCCTGGGTTATGGGCCGCCTATTGAGATGAAATTAAAATTGTTTCAGAAGTTAGTTCATGTCCCCGATTAGATCTCTATAAACTATCAGGTTGACACGCCCTCTCACCCATGAGCTATGCAAAAAGGTGCTTAGCGTTTTCTCTCCTATACTCTATACCATATATTGAAAAAATATTATAATAAATGATGGTTATGGGTGGTTTATGGAGTCTTGAGTTAAAAAAAAAAAATAAAAAAGGTCACCCACTCGGGGTCGAACAAACCCATGGTCGGCTTTATAGGGACTTTCCACAGATACTGTGTACTTGGTCATTCCGCGAATGCAGAAGACACTATTCTAGCTGGGAGGTCAGCCGCGAGTCCCAAAGCTCCCCCCTACGGTTCTTTGTAGAGAGTATTGCAACTGACCACCAGGAAGTGAGCTCTTTTTTTTTCAGAGAAAAAAACCGTCCTTTCGAGGTTTCGAACCCGCGACCTGGAGCCTAGAGTCGTGTCACCTGACCAACCGGCTACCGTGACCTATCTATTTTATTATTACTATCTGCGCTATTTATAGTTGCCCTAAGTGTACAATTTGATTAAAAAAATGATAAAAGTGGAGTCGCAGAAGCCTTCCTCAGCACTCAAAATACTTGGACGTCTACTTTAGGTTTGGAAAAACCTTCGCTGGAGATATAAAGTTCGGCGAAGCCGTTTCGCTTGAATTCTAGCCGAATTTCTAATTCTCGGCCTTTTGAAATCGGCCATCTTTTTGCGCAATATAAATTCACTGTTTCAGTTACGTGTGAGAACACAAATATGACATTATGTTACCTAAAGACTCGTGACAGATTCTAATGATCAGTGCGTACTGGAGATGGGTGCAGTGGAAACGAAGTTCCTTCAGTTTTTACTAACCGAAGAAGAACGGAAAGATGACAGTAGTAAGGAATCCAAATGGAAATTACCTGGAGAAGAAGAGATCCTTCGGAAAATGTAGTCTTCGGAATCCGATATTTCAGCCCACTTACAGAAGAACTTTAATCCTAATAAACACATGGGACCCAGTCCTTCCAACGACACGCCTCTGATATACGCTGTCAGGTTCGAGCACAAACTTTTCCTGAACGAATGCCTTCGATTTGGCGGTGACCCTTTCGTAACTAACACCAATGGTCAAACAGCCTTTCATGTAGCGTGTGCTTCTTCTCGTTCGAGTCAGAGAACAGACAAAAAGAGAAAGGAACTCCTCCAAATGCTCTTAGACCAGCCCGTGAAGAAAGAATATCAACTACCGTTTATCAATGGTTCGGACCGCGAGAGGAGAAATGGAATGGACAAGAGTTATGTTTATCATCCGTCTGTGTTTCTATTGGACAAGGTGTGTTGTGTGTGTTGTGTGTGTCTGTTGGACAAGGTGTGGTGGTGGTGGTGGTTTTGTGTGTGTGTGTGTTGTGTGTGTGTGTGTGTGTGTGTGTGTGTGTGTGTGTGTGTGTGTGTGTGTGTGTGTGTGTGCGTGTGTACATGTGTGTGTGTACGTGTGTGTGTGTGTGTTCACACGTTTCAATGCTGTGTAGGATGAGAATACACCATTACATCTGGCTGCTCAGTCTGGTCTACTTGGATGTGTTGAAGTAAGTGTGTACCTGTACCAACGTATGTATGAATGTATGTATGTAATGTATTGTACAATTTATATGTACAGTCGAACCTTGTTAACACAAAATCTCTACATCATAAGATTATCGTTAAGTCCCTACATTTTCAGCTGATGTACGTGTGCATTATGTGAGTACTGTCAACATGAAATGCTTTTAGCATGAAATTGTGGAATTGTCCATAGAGTATTGCGTTAAGGAGGTACAACTGTACATCGGTGTGTACGTGGTGTGCTTTGTATGTATGTATATTGTGTATACCTACGTATGTACGTACGTACATGTACATACGTAAATGTATCAAGAGATTCTGTATGCACCATGCACATGTGCTTATTGTACTCTCTTCTAACGCCAACACCCAGCTTCTCTTGGCTTATGGGTCTCCGTTGTTGATAAAGAACACTTTGGGAAAGACTCCATGTGATTTGGCATCAGATTCTGGTCAATTTGTCGTAGTAAAACTACTGGAGCCCAAGATGGTGTTTGTAGTGAGTGAATGTGTAGAGTACTATATGTGTGTGTAGAGTGTTGTGTGTAATATCCTGTGAGTGTTGTGTGTGAGGTTGTGTGTAGTGTTCTGTGAGTGTTGTGTGTAGAGTGCTGTGTGTGAGTGTGTGTGTATGTAGAGTGTTGTGTGTAGTGTGCTGTGAGTGTGTAGAGTGTTGTGTGTAGTGTGCTGTGAGTGTGTAGAGCGCTGTGTGTAGTGTGCTGTGAGTGAGTGTGTAGAGTGCTGTGTGTGAGTGTGTGTGTATGTAGTGTTGTGTGTAGTGTGCTGTGAGTGTTGTGTGTGAGTGTGTAGAGTGCTGTGTGTGAGGTTGTGTGTAGTGTGCTGTGAGTTTATATAGAGTGCTGTGTGTAGTGGGCTGTGAGTGACTGTGTGTGGTGAACTTACTTGTAACTTGCAATTTTTGACATTTTTTTAATCCCAATTCTCATTTGTAGCCAACAGAAAAATCAGAAATGGAAACAGACAATGACCTCTCCTTCAGGGCAAGGGTACGCCTGATCTCACATTTGAATGGCGAGAGTTGGCTTTACTTCATTTTTGTGTGGAGACCGTTTTTCTACCAGCTAATGTACTCGGTGTTGTGGGAATGTGTCTTGTCATCTAGGAATGAATCCATTTATCTCTATTTGTGTGTGCCAGACCTACACAATGCAGCACCCAGAAGGATTGCACGAGATGAAGGAGGAGCTTGTGAAGGAGTTGAAGGCAAAACTGATGGTACCCACAGACGTGCGGGCTTTGCTATCCTTGTCTGTGCCTAAATGTGGAGAGATCAAGCTCCATTCATTTGCAGCTGAGTTGCTGCTGGTCCATTATGGTGAGGAGAATATGTCCGCTATTTGCTATATATCATGTGACTGACACATGACTTCTTTCCCAATAGACTGGTCCATAGAGAAGGTACTTGAAGTATGGAAAAAAGATGCTTTTGAAACTTTGAAAGATGCAAAACTTAAACTTGATGAAAGTCTATGTAAGAGTTACACACACACACACACACGCGCGCACACACACACACACACACACACACACACACACACACACACACACAACATCATTGTGTAGTCACATCAATTGCATGTGCAACCTGCACTTCAATGTGCATGGTCTAATTCTTTATCTACTCTTGTAGTTGTAGTTCATGAACATCTCCCAAAGCCCTTGTCAACACATTATAATGGGAATTTTGATGACGAGTTCAGAAGTCTAGAGCCGCCACTGCAGAGTCTACAACCAGCAGGGAACTTCGAGGTTAGTGAGAGGGTGATGGATGGCTTCCCTCCAACCTGTCCTGTTCTGAGCACACATCCCTGATCTGCTGTGCCTCACCTGGGACTTTGTTTGCTACAGTACATAGAACAGACTCACTTATACGCTTACCTCTAAGCTCTCCTCTGAACTCATCCCTGCAGTGTACAATTTGCTATGTCAATACTTACATACTGTGTAGCACAGCCTACATACATGCATCAGTGTACCAATTGGAGAGTGTGTGTTAGAAGAAATGAGTTTGTGGCGCTTGTACCCTATGTACGTACCCTCTAATGTGCACAGCCATCATGTAAAATCTGTTGTTGTTGTTGTTTACAGATTCCAGTGATGAATTTGTTATTGTTATGCATTCCACCGTGCTTTGATCCGAATGCTCCCCTCACTGCTGCTAGACAGACTCAGCAGAACGCTGTTGAGGACAGGACCAACGACAGGAATAACACTATTTGTGGAGAAGACAGCATTGGGGGGCAACCGGACTGGGAGGTGCTGTCCTCGCCAGACGGACCACCCCAGCCTATTCCTCAACTAGGACCCAATCCGGACAACACCAGCCCACGTGTTTCACCAAATGCCACACCGAAGCAGGCCAGGAGGGATGCCAGCAACTTCAAGTTTCATAGGAAGACCCTTGGTGAGGCCACCATCAAGGAGCCTCTCACCATAGCCACTGGTCTGGTCAATACGTTCACCAACTATGTCAAGGACATCCACGTCCACCACCGCCCACAGGACTCCCCAGCTGGGGACATTAGGCTTGAACTCGTTGATAACAACCAGAATATTTGTGGACAGAATGACCTCAACACCCCTTTCGAAGGTGGATGAGGACTTTTAGGTACGTATGTTTGTATGTATGTACATATTTGCTGCTGTGTGTGTTACAGCACTTGTCTGTGTGTGTCTGCCTCACTGTATGTTCTCCCGATGTTATATTCATCCATCTTGTTTGTCCGTAGGATGCCTGTACAGATTTGGTTGACCAAAATATACTTGACTCAGTTGAAGTCGTTCAGCAGGTTGGAGACTCCGACAAATATACTCCAGAGCTCAAACAAGAGTCTACAGTAGAGAACACACAGGAAGGTATCCAATGTGAAGGAGACAGTTGTGATATCACTTCTACCACGCCTGCTTTCAAGCTTTCAAAGAAGTACACACCTCCACAGGCAAAGTGGGCACCTCCTAAAGAACCCACTAATCTCGTGGATACGCTGGTGAGCATGGGATTCCCGAATCGCCACCTGAAAATGAGGAGCTGTTGTAGAAGCACAACAACCACATAAGAGCTGTTGTGAATGACCTCCTCGACCGCCAGAGTTGAACTTTCTGTGTGTAATTCACCTACCTACCCACAATAATAATGAAATGTTTCATAGTTTAGCACCCACACCCAAACACACACACACACACACTGCATATTAGACTTATTATTACGAATATCTCTATTTCAGACGTATGTATGTAATAATTTTGTGAGTGTGTTAAAATGATTTTATAAATTTATGCTGATGCATACAACTTCATATTATGTGTATTAGTCTATTGTTTAATTATGATTTGTGCATTGAAAAGTAGTTACGTGGGTCAAAGTCTGATCCTATTACACCAAACTCTCCAAACCAACAAGTATCCCCCCCCCCCCCCCACACACACACTGGAACTACTTAGGCATCTCGTTTTGGGCTTCAAGGTTATTACATTTGGCATACCCATTATGCCCGAATTCCAGACCAATTTCTAATTCTTGGAATTTCAAAATAGAGCATCTTTTTCAAGCAACCCCTAAAAATTAATTTTAGAGTACCCAATCAGCGATAACAATCACTTATTAGTAGCTACCACTAGTCTATACATAATATTGTTGTCAATCATTCCTGCATTGTCGTGCATATGCTGCCTATATATAGTGCTCCCCATTTGTGTGGTACACGTAGTGATTGTATAATGATGCATACAACATACAGTACATTGTAATGATGGTTTATGGAGTCTTGAGTTGAAAAAAAATAAATAAAAAGGTCACCCACTCGGGGTCGAACAAACCCATGGTCGGCTTTATAGGGACTTTCCACAGATACTGTGTACTTGGTCATTCCGCGAATGCTGAAGACACTATTCTAGCTGGGAGGTCAGCCGCGAGTCCCAAAGCTCCCCCCTACGGTTCTTTGTAGAGAGTATTGCGACTGACCACCAGGAAGTGAGCTCTTTTTTTTCAGAGAAAAAAACCGTCCTTTCGAAGTTTCGAACCCGCGACCTGGAGCCTAGAGTCGTGTCACCTGACCAACCGGCTACCGTGACCTATCTATTTTATTATTACTATCTGCGCTATATATAGTTGCCCTAAGTGTACAATTTGATAAAAAATGATAAAAGTGGAGTCGCAGAAGCCTTCCCCAGCACTCAAAATACTTGGACGTCTACTTTAGGTTTGGAAAAACCTTCGCTGGAGATATAAAGTTCGGCGAAGCCGTTTCGCTTGAATTCTAGCCGAATTTCTAATTCTCGGCCTTTTGAAATCGGCCATCTTTTTGCGCAATATGAAATATTATAATAGAAATTCACTGTTTCAGTTACGTGTGAGAACACAAATATGACATTATGTTACCTAAAGACTCGTGACAGATTCTAATGATCAGTGCTTACTGGAGATGGGTGCAGTGGAAACGAAGTTCTTTCAGTTTTTACTAACCGAAGAAGAACGGAAAGATGACAGTAAGAAGGAACCCAAATGGAAATTACCTGGAGAAGAAGAGATCCTTCGGAAAATGCAGTCTTCGGAATCCGATATATCCTAATAAACACATGGGACCCAGTCCTTCCAACGACACGCCTCTGATATACGCTGTCAGGTTCGAGCACATACATTTCCTGAACGAATGCCTTCGATTTGGCGGTGACCCTTTCGTAACTAGCACCAATGGTCAGACAGCCTTTCATGTAGCGTGTGCTTCTTCTTGTTCGAGTCAGAGAACAGACAAAAAGAGAAAGGAACTCCTCCAAATGCTCTTAGACCAACCCGTGAAGAAAGAATATCAACTACCGTTTATCAATGGTTCGGACCGCGAGAGGAGAAATGGAATGGACAAGAGTTATGTTTATCATCCGTCTGTGTGTCTGTTGGACAAGGTGTGTTGTGTGTGGTGTGTGTGTCTGTTGGACAAGGTGTGGTGGTGGTGGTGTGTGTGTGTTGTGTGTGTGTGTGTGTGTGTGTGTGTGTGTGTGTGTGTGTGTGTGTGTGTGTGTGTGTGTGTTTGTGTGCGTGTGCGTGTGTGTGCGTGTGCGTGCATGTGTGTGTGTGTGTGTGTGTGTACGTGTGTGTGTGTGTGTTCACACGTTTCAATGCTGTGTAGGATGAGAATACACCATTACATCTGGCTGTTCAGTCTGGTCTACTTGGATGTGTTGAAGTAAGTGTGTACCTGTACCAACGTATGTATGAATGTCTGTATGTAATGTATTGTACAATTTATATGTACAGTCGAACCTTATTAATACAAAATCTCTACATCATAAGATTATCGTTAAGTCCCTACATTTTCAGCTGATGTACATGTGCATTATGTGAGTACTGTCAACATGAAATGCTTTTAGCATGGAATTGTGGAATTGTCCATAGAGTATTGCATTAAGGAGGTACAACTGTACATTGGTGCGTACGTGGTGTGCTTTGTATATATGTATGTGAGTGTGTGTGTATGTAGAGTGTTGTGTGTAGTGTTCTGTGAGTGTTGTGTGTGAGTGTGTAGTGTTGTGTGAGTGTGTGTGTATGTAGAGTGTTGTGTGTAGTGTGCTGTGAGTGTTGTGTGTGAGTGTGTAGAGTGCTGTGTGTGAGGTTGTGTGTAGTGTGCTGTGAGTGTTGTGTGTGAGTGTGTATGTATGTAGAGTGCTGTGTGTGAGTGTGTGTGTATGTAGAGTGTTGTGTGTGGTGAAATTACTTGTAACTTGCAATTTTTGACATTTTTTCTATCCCAATTCTCATTTGTAGCCAACAGAAAAATCAGAAATGGAAACAGACAATGACTTCTCCTTCAGGGCAAGGGTATGTGTGATCCTCATATTTGAATGGCGAGAGTTGGCTTTACTTCATTTTTGTGTGGAGACCGTTATTCTACCAGCTAGTGTACTCGGTGTTGTGGGAATGTGTCTTGTCATCTAGGAATGAATCCATTTATCTCTATTTGTGTGTGCCAGACCTACACAATGCAGCACCCAGAAGGATTGCACGAGATGAAGGAGGAGCTTGTGAAGGAGTTGAAGGCAAAACTGACGGTACCCACAGACGTGCGGGCTTTGCTATCCCTGTCTGTGCCTAAATGTGGAGAGATCAAGCTCCATTCATTTGCAGCTGAGTTGCTGCTGGTCCATTATGGTGAGGAGAATATGTCCGCTATTTGCTATATATCATGTGACTGTCACATGACTTCTTTCCCAATAGACTGGTCCATAGAGAAGGTACTTGAAGTATGGAAAAAAGATGCTTTTGAAACTTTGAAAGATGCAAAACTTAAACTTGATGAAAGTCTATGTAAGAGTTACACACACACACACACACACACACACACACACACACACACACACACACACACACACACACACACACACAACATCATTGTGTAGTCACATCAATTGCATGTGCAACCTGCACTTCAATGTGCATTGTCTAATTCTTTATTTACTATTGCAGTTATACGCTCACCTCTAAGCTCTCCTCTGAACTCATCCCTGCAGTGTACAATTTGCTATGTCAATACTTACATACTGTGTAGCACAGCCTACATACATGCATCAGTGTACCAATTGGAGAGTGTGTGTTAGAAGAAATGAGTTTGTGGTGCTTGTACCCTATGTACGTACCCTCTAATGTGCACAGCCTATTCCTCAACTAGGACCTAATCCGGACAACACCAGCCCACGTGTTTCACCAAATGCCACACCCAAGCAGGCCAGGAGGGATGCCAGCAACTTCAAGTTTCATAGGAAGACCCTTGGTGAGGCCACCATCAAGGAGCCTCTCACCATAGCCACTGGTCTGGTCAATACGTTCACCAACTATGTCAAGGACATCCACGTCCACCACCGCCCACAGGACTCCCCAGCTGGGGACATTAGGCTTGAACCCGTTGATAACAACCAGAATATTTGTGGACAGAATGACCTCAACACCCCTTTCGAAGGTGGATCAGATGAGGACTTTCAGGTACGTATGTTTGTATGTATGTACATATTTGCTGCTGTGTGTGTTACAGCACTTGTCTGTGTGTGTCTACCTCACTGTATGTTCTCCCGATGTTATATTCATCCATCTTGTTTATCCGTAGGATGCCTGTACAGATTTGGTTGACCAAAATATACTTGACTCAGTTGAAGTCGTTCAGCAGGTTGGAGACTCTGACAAATATACTCCAGAGCTCGAACAAGAGTCTACAGTAGAGAACACACAGGAAGGTATCCAATGTGAAGGAGACAGTTGTGATAACACTTCTACCACGCCTGCTTTCAAGCTTTCAAAGAAGTACACACCTCCACAGGCAAAGTGGGCACCTCCTAAAGAACCCACTAATCTCGTGGATACGCTGGTGAGCATGGGATTCCCGAATCACCACCTGAAAATAAGGAGCTGTTGTAGAAGCACAACAACCACATAAGAGCTGTTGTGAATGACCTCCTCGACTGCCAGAGTTGAACTTTCTGTGTGTAATTCACCTACTTACCCACAATAATAATGAAATGTTTCATAGTTTAGCACCCACACCCAAACACACACACACACTGCATATTAAAATTATTATTACGAATATCTCTATTTCATATGTATGTATGTATTAATTTTGTGAGTGTGTTAAAATGATTTTTATAAATTTATGCTGATGCATACAACTTCATATTATGTGTATTAGTGTATTGTTTAAATATGTTTTGTGCATTGAAAGGTAGTTACGTGGGTCAAAGTCTGATCCTATTACACCAAACTCTCCAAACCAACAAGTATTCCCCCCCACACACACACACTGGAACTACTTAGGCATCTCGTTTTGGGCTTAGAGGTTATTATGTTTGGCATACCCCTTGTGCCCGAATTCCAGATTTCTTGGAATTTCAAAATAGGGCATCTTTTTCAAGCAACCCCTATAAGCACCTTTGAATGTAGCTGGAGTTACGGGCCACCTATTGAGATGGAAACTGTTTCAGAAGTTAGTTTACGTCCCCAGATAAATCTGTCTAAAATATCAAGTTGACACCCCCCCCGCCTCCATGATCTATGCCAAAAGGTGTTTTATCTCCTATACTCTACCATACGTACAATTAATGTCATACATTGGAAATGTATTAAACACCTTCAAATGTAGCTGGGGTTACGAGTTAGCTACAGAAATGGAAAACATACATACATGACACGTCATGACACATACATGCATGACATGTCCCCTCCCCTGTGAGTTATGCAAAAAGGTGCTTGACGTTCTCTCTCCTATGTACTCTCCCATACGTACATTGAAAAATATTATGCACCTCCGAATGTAGCTCAGGTTACAGAATAGTAATGGAAATGGAAATTGCTTGAGAAGTTAGTTTACGTCCCAGCTAGGTCTGTCTATGTCCATACATTGAAAATATATTAAGCACCTTTGAATGTAGTTGGGGTTACGGGTCGCCAGTTAGGTCTGTCTAAAATGTCACATTGACACGCTCCCTCCCCCATGAGCTATGCAAAAAGGTGATTAGTATTTTCTCTTCCATACTCTCCCGTACTTTGAAAATATATTAAGCACCTTCAAATGCAGTTGGGGTTACGAGCCACCTATTGAGATGGGAACTGTTTCAGAAGTTAGTTCATGTCCCCAACTAGATCTGTCTAAATTATCACATAGACACGTCCCCTCCCTCATGAGCTATACATAAAGGTGCTAAGCGTTTTCTCTCCTATCCTCTCCCATACAAACGAGTTAGCTTTGGAAATGGGAATAGTTTCACAAGTTAGTTCACGTCCCTAACTAGGTCTGTCTAAAATATCACATTGACACGCCCCCTCCCCCATGAGCTATGCATAAAGGTGCTTAGCGATTTCTCTCCTATACCCTCCCATATGTACGTACATTGGAAATATATTGAGCACCTCCAAATGTAGCTGGGGTTACAAGTTAGCTACGGAAATGGGGATAGTTTCACAAGTTAGTTCATGTCCCCAGCTAGATTTGTCTATAATATCAAGTTGATACGTTTTCTCTCCCATGAGCTATGCAAAAAGGTGCTTAGCGTTTTCTCTCCTATACACTCCCATGTGTAGGAGAGAAAATGCTAAGCACCTTTTTGAATAGCTCATGGGAAAGTGGGTGTGTCAAGTTGATAACTTTACCAGACATAGCTTGGAATGTGAACTAACGTATGAAACAATTCCCATCTCCATAGCTAACCCGTAACCCCAGCTACATTCGGAGGTGCTTAATATTTTTTTCAATGTATTGGATAGTATAGGAGAATATACGCTGAGCACCTTTTTAAATAGCTCATGGGAGAGTGGGTGTGTCAACCCGATATTTTCACCAGACGTAGCTGGAGATGTGAACTAACTTGTGAAACAATCCCATCTCTGTAGCTTACCCGTAACCCCAGCTACATTCGGAGGTGCTTAATGTTCTTTCAATGTATTGGATAGTATACGTGGGAGAATAAACGCTAAGCACCTTTTTGAATAACTCATGAGAGAGTAGGCCAGTCAACTTGATATTTTCACCAGACCTAGCTGGGGATGTGAACTAATTTATGAAACAATTCCCATCTCAGTAGTTGGCCTGTAACTTTAGCTACATTTGGAGGTGCTTAATATTTTTTCTATGTACGTATTGGATAGTATAGGAGAAAAAACGCTAAGCACCTTTCGAATAGCTCATGGGAGAGTGGGCGTGTTAATCTGATACTTCCATCAGATGTAGCTGGGGATGTGGTGTAACGTATTAAACAATTCTGATCTCAATAGGTTGCCCGTAACCCCAGCTACATTTGGAGGTGCTTAATATTTTTCAATGTATTGGATAGTATAGGAGAATAAACGCTAAGCACCTTTTTAAATAGCTCATGGAAGAGTGGGTGTGTCAACTTGATATTTTCACCAGACGTAGCTAGGGATGTGAATTAACTTGTGAAACAATTCCCATGTCTGTAGCTAACACGTAACCCCAGCTACATTTGGAGGTGCTTAATATTTTTTCAATGTATTGGATAGTATGGGAGAATAAACGCTAAGCACATTTTGAATAGCTCATGGGAAAGCGGGCATGTCAACCTGGTATTTTCACCAGACCTAGCTAGGTATATATGTGAACTAACTTGTGAAACAATTCCCATCTCAATAGGTGGCCTGTAACTTTAGCTACATTCGGAGGTGCTTAATATTTTTTCAATATATTGGATAGTATAGGAGAATAAACGGTAAGCACCTTTTTGAATAGCTCATGGGAAAGTGGGCGTGTCAACCTTATAATTTCACCAGACCTATCCAGGGATGTGAACTAACTTGTGAAATAATTCCCATCTCAATAGGTTGCCTGTAACCCCAGCTACATTCGGAGGTGGTTAATATTTTTCAGTGTATTGAACAGTATAGGAGAATAAATGCTAAGCACCTTTTTGAATAGCTCATGGGAGAGTGGCCGTGTGTACCTGATATTATCACCAAATGTAGCTGGGATTTGAACAAACTTGTGAAGCAATTCCCATCTCTGTAGCTAACCCGTAACCCCAGCTACATTTGGAGGTGCTTAATATTTCTTCAATGCATTGAATAGCAAAGGAGAATAAACGCTAAGCACCTTTTTGAATAGCTCATGGGAGAGTGGGTGTGTCAACCTGATATTATCACCAGACCTAGCTAGGGATGTGAACTAAATTGTGAAACAATTCCCATCCCAATAGGTGGCCTGTAACTTTAGCTACATTCGGAGGTGCTTAATATTGTTTCAATGTATTGAACAGTATAGGTGACTAAATGCTAAGCACCTTATTAAATAGCTCATGGGAGAGTGGGTGTGTCAACCCAATATTGTCACCAGATGTAGCTGGAGATGTGAACTAACTTATGAAACAATTTCCATCTCTGTAGCTAACCCATAACCCCAGCTACATTCGGAGGTGCTTAATATTTCTTCAATGTAATGGATAGTATAGGATGAACGCTAAGCACCGTTTTGAATAGCTCTTGGGAAATTGTGCGTGTCAACCTGATATTTTCACCACACCTAGCTGGGTATGTGAACTACCTTATGAAACAATTTTCATCTCTGTAGCTAACCTGTAACCCCCGCTACATTTGGAGGTGCTTAATATTTCAATGTATTGGATAGTATAGGAGAATAAACACTAAGCACCTTTTCGAATAGCTCAGGTATCAGGTATCAGGTATCAGGTAATGTTATTTAACCTGGGGAACCATTAGCCATAGGCTACTTCAGTGGCACCCAGAAAAGAAAAGAAAAATGAAGAAGAAAGAAGAAGCTCATGGGAGAGTGGGCGTGTCAATCTAATACTTTCACCAGACCTAGCTGGGACAGTGAACTATACTATACTAACTCCATACTAACTTATGAAGCAATTCCCATGCACCTCATTAGGTGGCCAGTAACCCCAGCTACATTCGGAGGTGCTTAATATTTTTTTAATGTATTGGATAGTATAGGAGAATAAACGCTAAGCACCTTTTTGAATAGCTCATGGGAAAGTGGGTGTGTTAGGTTGATATTTTCAACAGACGTAGCTGAAGGTGTGAACTAACTAAACAATTCCCTTTTCCGTAGGTAACCTGCAACCCCAGAGGTGCTTATATGGGATAGTATAGGAGAGAAAACGCTAAGCACCTTTGTGTATAGCTCAAAGAAAAAGGCTGCCCGGTGCCTGTGCCAAACTCACCAACACAATAATGATAACAAAAATGATAGGTATTGTTGCTGAGGAAAATTCTGCCTGGTGTCCATATTGCACATAGCATTATACATTTGTATGTACATTTCAATATAAGTGTAATACACCTTGTGGTGATCACTCAGGCAATTTGACACTATGTTGCTGGTCACCAAGGGCTGCCCAGTGTCCATGCCAAACTCACCAACACAATATCGGATGCATACAAACCGTCTTGAGTGTGCTACGGGCTTCGTGGTGACAAGCAAAAAATGTCAATTTTTATGCTTGTCACCATGGCTTCTCCTGTGTGCACATAATGCATCATATATCTAATATGAATGCACGGACACACTCCTGGAACTAATAAGGTCCTTTTGATACCAAAAATGATAGGTTTTGTTGCTGAGGAAAATTCTCCCAGGTGTCCATATGGCACATAGCATTATACATTTGTGGTGATCACTCAGGCAATTTGACACTATGTTGCTTGTCACCAAGGGCTGTCCAGTGTCCGTGCCAAACTCAACAACACAATATCAAATGCATACAAACCGTTCTGAGTGTGCTACGGGCTTCATGGTGACAAGCAAAAAATGTCAAGTTTTATGCTTGTCACCACAACCTCTCCTGTGTGCACATAATGCATCATAGATCTAATGCGAATGCATGGCCGGACACACTCCTGGAACTAATACGGTTCTTTTGATAACGAAAGTGATAGGTTTTGTTGCTGAGAAAAATTCTGCCAGGTGTCCATATGGCACACAGCATTATACATTTGTATGTACATTTCAATATAAGTGTAATACGCCTTGTGGTAATCATACAGGCAATTTGACACTACATTACTGGTCACCAAGGACTGCCTAGTGTCCACGCCAAACTCACCAACAAAATTTTGGATGCATACAAACCGTCCTGAGTGTGCTACGGGCTTCATGGTGACAAGCAAAATAATGTCAATTTTTGTGCTTGTCACCACGGCCTCTTCTGTGTGCACATAATGCATCATAGATCTAATGCGAATGCACAGATATACTCCTGGAACTTATACGGTCCTTTTGATACCAAAAATGATAGGTTTTGTTGCTGATGAAAAATTCTGCCAGGTGTCCATATGACACATAGCATTATACATTTGTAGGTACATTTCAATATACGTAAGTGTAATACGCCTTGTGGTGATCACTGAGTTGGTTTGACACAAACTGTCCTTAGTGTGCTATAGGGCTTATGGTGACAAGCAGAAGAATGTCAATTTTTTAAGTGTAATACGTATATTCTCCCATGCATTGAGAATATCTTATTCATCTTCGAATGTAGCCTGGGTTATGGGCCGCCTATTGAGATGAAATTAAAATTGTTTCAGAAGTTAGTTCATGTCCCCGATTAGATCTCTATAAACTATATATCAGGTTGACACGCCCTCTCCCCCATGAGCTATGCAAGAAGGTGCTTAGCATTTTCTCTCCCATACTCTACCATATATTGAAAAAATATTATAATAAATGATGGTTATGGGTGGTTTATGGAGTCTTGAGTTAAAAAACAATAAAAAAGGTCACCCACTCGGGGTCGAACAAACCCATGGTCGGCTTTATAGGGACTTTCCACAGATACTGTGTACTTGGTCATTCCGCGAATGCAGAAGACACTATTCTAGCTGGGAGGTCAGCTGCGAGTCCCAAAGCTCCCCCTACGGTTCTTTGTAGAGAGTATTGCGACTGACCACCAGGAAGTGAGCTCTTTTTTTTTAGAGAAAAAAACCGTCCTTTCGAAGTTTCGAACCCGCGACCTGGAGCCTAGAGTCGTGTCACCTGACCAACCGGCTACCGTGACCTATCTATTTTATTATTACTATCTGCGCTATTTATAGTTGCCCTAAGTGTACAATTTGATGAAAAAAATGATAAAAGTGGAGTCGCAGAAGCCTTCCCCAGCACTCAAAATACTTGGACGTCTACTTCAGGTTTGAATAAAACTTCGCTGAAGATATAAAGTTCGGCGAAGCCGTTTCGCTTGAATTCTAGCCGAATTTCTAATTCTCGGCCTTTTGAAATCGGCCATCTTTTTGCGCAATATAAATTCACTGTTTCAGTTAGGGTAGAGCGGGGTAATTTGAAAAATGGGGTAATTTGAAATAATTTCCCCTTATCGGCTCGCATTCAGCGAAGAATAGCAGGAATACCCTGAAAACGCAAAACAACAAAGCATAGTGTTTGACGATCGTCTACATGTAAAAACAACGGTAGAAGACAAATGGACTAAAGAGAATAGCGTACAAAATATGGATATATGCAAATATTTTCATGCGCTAAAATTTCACCCTGATGAAACTCACAGCTTTGGCAATATCCTAAAATAGCTCAGGCAATCTTGAAGACATGGTGCAAAATAAATTAACTGAATCGTTGAAACTGTCGAGCAGCATTGAAAACTATCGCGTACTGCCGACTTGCACTTACAGGAAGTGATCAATTATTATTAACATCATTTCGGCGCAAAATTCGAATCCAACGTTCGGAGTAGCGACGCCAAGGACTTATACGATCACGCATACACCTTAACCGCCGTGTTACTGCTTTGTAAGCTGACTAAAGTAAGTTTGTTCTTTCCATACATCGTTTTCAAATTACCCCGTCGGCCATTTTTAGCAAGAATTCGTATGAAAGCAAACGAGGGCGTCACATTCTTCCCGTCGTTACCGGGTAGACATGATTCTTACTTAATCTGACAGAGCACTACCTCCCCTCAATTCTTGGTGAAAACCAATTATCTCAGTGTTCTAGTTTTCGGGAGCCACAGCGTCGAAATTCTGTACTCAAATTATATCCCGAATTCCCCCGCTTTACCCTACGTGTGAGAACACAAATATGACATTATGTTACCTAAAGACTCGTGACAGATTCTAATGATCAGTGCGTACTGGAGATGGGTGCAGTGGAAACGAAGTTCTTTCAGTTTTTACTAACCGAAGAAGAACGGAAAGATGACAGTAAGAAGGAACCCAAATGGAAATTATCTGGAGAAGAAGAGATCCTTCGGAAAATGCAGTCTTCGGAATCCGATATGTCAGCCCACTTACAGAAGAACTTTAATCCTAATAAACACATGGGACCCAGTCCTTCCAACGACACGCCTCTGATATACGCTGTCAAGTTCGAGCACAAACTTTCCTGAACGAATGCCTTCGATTTGGCGGTGACCCTTTCGTAACTAGCACCAATGGTCAGACAGCCTTTCATGTAGCGTGTGCTTCTTCTCGTTCGAGTCAGAGAACAGACAAAAAGAGAAAGGAACTCCTCCAAATGCTCTTAGAC
>OZ026568.1:1469539-1492039 GCA_964020155.1 Chondrilla cf. caribensis
GAAAGGAGAAGACAAGGATTTCTCGCCGCTATCTCTCGAGACGACTTAACAGATTCTAAAATCGAAAACGGACGGATTTGCTCGAGACATTTTATTTCTGGAAAACCAGCTGACTTATATGATCATCTCAATCCCGATTGGCTCCCAACATTGAACCTTGGTCACAGTAAGATAAAGCCCACGGTTGGTGACAGATACGAAAGGGCTGTTCGAAAACGGGCACAGATATCTGATACCTCTGATGATGAGGAGGACCCTACTTTTTCATCTGAAGTTGCTTGTCAAACGGACGAAAGTGGAGATAGTATACTGCAATTGGTACAAGAATTACGTGATAAATTGAGTAGGCTGGAATCAGTGATTCTAGCAGGCTCTGTCATTCCTTTCGGAAAGGAAGCAATGGAAGCAGCTACAGATGCATTCATTCTCCATTACACTGGACTACCTAACTTTCGTGTGCTTCATTCAATTTTTGCTTTTGTCCAGTCAGAGCTTCGCAGCAGTACAGGAACAAAACTGACACCTTTCCAAGAATTTGTCCTCGTGCTAATGAAGCTCAGATTGGATTTATCAAGCCAGGACCTTGCTTACCGATTTGATGTTCATGCATCAACAATCTCCAGAATTCTAGCCAAATGGTTATCACTTTTGTGTGTTAAATTGAAGCCGTTGATTTTGTGGCCAGAAAGGGCCAATCTACGCAGAACTATGCCCATGTGCTTCAGGGAGTCATTTGGCCAGTCAGTGGCTGTGATCATCGATTGTTTCGAGATATTTATTGAGAGACCAGCAAACCTGCTAGCACGTGCATGTACCTGGTCATCCTACAAGCACCACAACACTGCCAAAGTATTAATTGGCATAGCTCCCCAAGGTGTCGTTACATTCGTTTCTAAAGCATGGGGTGGCCGTGTTAGTGATAAGTATATTACGGAGCACTGTGGAATTCTCGATTACATCACTCCTGGTGATGTAATTTTAGCCGATCGTGGATTCGATATTGCAGACTCTGTTGGAATGCACCAGGCCAAATTGCACATTCCAGCTTTCACCAGAGGTAAAAAACAGCTTACTGCACTTGAAGTGGAAAATACACGCACTATAGCAAATGTAAGGATCCATGTCGAGCGAGTGATAGGATGTGTTCGACAAAAGTATTCTATTTTGAGGGGCACTTTGCCTATTGATTTTGTCACTCTTAGATCTGGCAAGGAACATGTTTTAATAGATGAAATTATTACCGTATGCTGTGCTTTATGCAATGTTTGTAATTCTGTAGTTTCGTTTGATTAATATCATTTTGCTCCGGATATATTGTAGTACTGTGATACTCACTGGATGATAGCAATCAATTATCACTATAATAAGAATGCACAGGTAATAATGAGATTTAATAAGAACTTATAACTGATAATGATGTTGAATTAATAAAAATATCAGTGAATGATTTAGTTACTAGTGGAAGAGAGTTTACAATAATATGTATGATCATGAAGGGCCTGGTCCGAAGTTACTGACATTACAGATGGTCGCAATTGAGTGTAAAATCTGACAGTTAATTCTGGCAAAATACATTTTCTAAAAAACATAGTGGCAGAGCAGATGCACTCTTCCCAGACCTTGCTGTCAGGCATTATACGCTCAATGTGGAAGCTGGGTGGAGATTGTAAACCATTTGGAAAGGTACAAATACAAAAGTCACCATACTCCACATCACACACATGTACTTGTGTTAAAACTTGGTAGTAGTAGGCATGTTCTCTGCTCAATGAAATATTGCCACCAAATATAGTTAAGCAGGATCTCTTATCTTGTGCCACAGCTTCTATGTCCTCATCACGGTGACAAAATGAACATTTAATTTCAAGTGTTCCTTTACCGCAGCACATACAGTGAATCATGCCATCTGGGGATGCACCAATATGAGGCCAAGATGGATTGATAACAAATCCGCTGTCTTCAATGATGAGCCTTTCGTGCTGTTTTGCCATTACACAGTAGTAGTGATCTCTAGCTAATTTTTCATGATCACAGCCCCATCTGGTAGCAGCTGTGCCGAAACGATGAGATTGTGGGTAACAAATAGACTTTAGTAGGCTACGTGAGGGATTTTCAATTCTTGTCCTACACACTTGCTTCATTTTGGAAGCTGTAACACGTCCTGCTCTATATGTGTACCAAAGCTTTGCTTTCGATTGATCTTTTGTTGATTTTTCAATTGATTCAGCCATTGTCTGTGTGATATCGATGGATATACTGCTGCACACTATGACAAGTTTGTCATAGGAAAGGCCAATGCAAGCTGGATAATCTACTAGAGAAGAAAGTGGTTGTGGGAAATTGTCCTGCTGTGACTTCGGTACATAACTACTTGCATGTTCACTGATGAGAGACAGAATGGCTGGTTTAGTGCCACTCAGGCTCAAAGCCTGGAAGAGTGAAGTAAGCTCTGCTTCTGTAGAAGGTGTAAACTGAAATTTTGGCACCGATGGAGTCACAGTTGGGGTTGTTGATTGAGTAGAATTTTGCAATGCTTCTTCAATTGCACGTTTTTTGCTACTTGGTGATGAAAAATCTATTTTGGAAATTGGAAGGTAGGGGATGTCCTTCTGATAACCTGGGATAACCCAGAGACACGGCTCTCTTGTGCAAGAAGAAACTCCATCAATACGAGCAGCAGTTTCCAAGTAAAACAAAAGAGCTGCAACGTGTGTACAAGCTTCTCCCAGTCCGGCCATGCAAGTACAGTGAGCACAACAAACCTCGCCTGATGTCTCACATATGATCCAGCATTTCAGGGGAGTTTCATTGCTCCTTTGAGAGTGCCTCACCTATCCATAAAAGTATAATAAAACCGTGAATCATTGGACACATTTGCAAAGTCAATTAATCGTTTGACTCACCCGAGCTGTTATAACATTTTTCTTGTTTATTCCGTGGACCTGGACGTCTTTAACCCAACCGCAGACAAATTGGTTGTACCCTTCCATAGATTTATGGGCCTTGAACTGTTTCGCGGTCACGAAGCTTGTTTGCAAAACCAGATACGAGACGATATCGCTGGCATCAACGGGCGGCAGCACACTTGACTGGTGTTCCACAGAAGACAGACAAAAAGGATCGATACCAAGGATCAATTTCAGCTTCTCCATATAACGGCGCTTGGCAACAGGAGGTAGATTTTCGCCGTAGTTTGACAACTTCACGCTGTACGCCATTGAAGAACCTCCGACAGGTTGTGCACCAAAATGGCCGATTTCCGGTTTTCGGGGTCTCGCGTAACCAGATTTGCAATCGCTCTATTGAGATCAGCCATAATGTGTTTGAGAGGTTCCAGATCAACAAGACACCATCCAGCAAATCCTGAGCTCATCACAATAGCAAATGCAGAATGCAAGATCCCCCTTCTTGATCTTGATTGAACAGATTCACAGAAACTTACTAAGAAATACTTTCGTGTTGTTTGATTGATTTATTTATTATATATTGTCTTTAGATTTTATTATTAGTATCTGCAAAAAAAAAAAAAAAACTGTTTCAGTTACGTGTGGGAACACATTATGACATTATGTTACCTAAAGACTCGTGACAGATTCTAATGATCAGTGCGTACTGGAGATGGGTGCAGTGGAAACGAAGTTCTTTCAGTTTTTACTAACCGAAGAAGAACGGAAAGATGACAGTAAGAAGGAACCCAAATGGAAATTACCTGGAGAAGACAGATCCTTCGGAAAATGCAGTCTTCGGAATCCGATATGTCAGCCCACTTACAGAAGAACTTTAATCCTAATAAACACATGGGACCCAGTCCTTCCAACGACACGCCTCTGATATACGCTGTCAGGTTCGAGCACAAACTTTTCCTGAACGAATGCCTTCGATTTGGCGGTGACCCTTTCGTAACTAACACCAATGGTCAAACAGCTTTTCATGTAGCGTGTGCTTCTTCTCGTTCGAGTCAGAGAACACTGAGACAAAAGAGAAAGGAACTCCTCCAAATGCTCTTAGACCAACCCGTGAAGAAAGAATATCAACTACCGTTTATCAATGGTTCGGACCGCGAGAGGAGAAATGGAATGGACAAGAGTTATGTTTATCATCCATCTGTGTGTCTGTTGGACAAGGTGTGTTGTGTGTGGTGTGTGTGTCTGTTGGACAAGGTGTGGTGGTGGTGGTGGTGTGTGTGTGTGTGTGTGTGTGTGTGTGTGTGTGTGTGTGTGTGTGTGTGTCTGTTGGACAAGGTGTGGTGGTGGTGGTGTGTGTGTGTGTGTGTGTGTGTGTGTGTGTGTGTGTGTGTGTGTGTGTGTGTGTGTGTGTGTGTGTGTGTGTGTGTGTGTGTGTGTGTGTGTGTGTGTGTGTGTCTGTTGGACAAGGTGTGGTGGTGGTGGTGTGTGTGTGTGTGTGTGTGTGTGTGTGTGTGTGTGTGTGTGTGTGTGTGTGTGTGTGTGTGTGTGTGTGCATGTGTGTGTGTCTGTTGGACAGGGTGTGGTGGTGGTGTGTGTGTGTGTGTGTGTGTGTGTGTGTGTGTGTGTGTGGTGTGTGTGTGTGTGTGTTGTGTGTGTGTGTGTGTGTGTGTGTGTGTGTGTGTGTGTGTGTGTGTGTTGTGTTGTATGTGTGTGTGCGTGTGTACGTGTGTGTGTGTGTGTGTGTGTGTGTGTGTGTGTGTGTGTGCGTGTGTACGTGTGTGTGTGTGTGTGTGTGTGTGTGTGTGTGTGTGTGTGTGTGTTCACACGTTTCAATGCTGTGTAGGATGAGAATACACCATTACATTTGGCTGCTCAGTCTGGTCTACTTGGATGTGTTGAAGTAAGTGTGTACCTGTACCAACGTATGTATGAATGTATGTATGTAATGTATTGTACAATTTATATGTACAGTTGAACCTTGTTAACACAACATCTCTACAGCATAAGATTATTGTTAAGTCCCTACATTTTTCAGCTGATGTACGTGTGCATATGTGAGTACTGTCAACATGAAATGCTTTTAGCATGAAATTGTGGAATTGTCCATAGAGTATCGCGTTAAGGAGGTTCAACTGTACATTGGTGTGTACGTGGTGTGCTTTGTATGTATGTATATTGTGTATACCTACGTATGTACGTACGTACATGTACATATGTAAATGTATCAAGAGATTCTGTATGCACCATGCACATGTGCTTATTGTACTCTCTTCTAAAGCCAACACCCAGCTTCTCTTGGCTTATGGGTCTTCGTTGTTGATAAAGAACACTTTGGGAAAGACTCCATGTGATTTGGCATCAGATTCTGGTCAATTTGTCGTAGTAAAACTACTGGAGCCCAAGATGGTGTTTGTAGTGAGTGAATGTGTAGAGTGCTGTGTGTGTATAGAGTGTTGTGTGTAGTGTGCTGTGAGTGAGTGTGTAGAGTGCTGTGTGTGTGTGTGTATGTAGAGTGCTGTGTGTGAGTGTGTGTATGTAGTGTGTTGTGTGTAGTGTGCTGTGAGTGTTGTGTGTGAGTGTGTAGTGTTGTGTGTAGTATGTGTGTATGTAGAGTGTTGTGTGTAGTGTGCTGTGAGTGTTGTGTGTGAGTGTGTAGAGTGCTGTGTGTGAGGTTGTGTGTATGTAGAGTGCTGTGTGTGAGTGTGTGTGTATGTAGAGTGTTGTGTGTAGTGTGCTGTGAGTGTTGTGTGTGGTGAACTTACTTGTAACTTGCAATTTTTGATATTTTTTCTATCCCAATTCTCATTTGTAGCCAACAGAAAAATCAGAAATGGAAACAGACAATGACCTCTCCTTCAGGGCGAGGGTACGTCTGATCCTCATATTTGAATGGCGAGAGTTGGCTTCACTCCATTTTTGTGTGGAGACCGTTATTCTACCAGCTAGTGTACTCGGTGTTGTGGGAATGTTGGGGGTGGGTGGAGTTTGTGGTGCTTGTACCCTATATACGTACCCTCTAATGTGCACAGCCATCATGTAAAATCTGTTGTTGTTGTTTACAGATTTCAGTGATGCATTTGTTATTGTCATTCCACCGTGCTTTGATCCGAATGCTCCCCTCACTGCTGCTGGACAGACTCAGCAGAACGCTGTCGAGGACAGGACCAACGAAGGGAATAACACTATTTGTGGAGAAGACAGCATTGGGGGACTACCGGACTGGGAGGTGCTGTCCTTGCCAGACGGACCACCCCAGCCTATTCCTCAACTAGGACCCAATCCGGACAACACCAGCCCACGTGTTTCGCCAAATGCCACACCCAAGCAGGCCAGGAGGGATGCCAGCAACTTCAAGTTTCATAGCATGACCCTTGGTGAGGTCACCATCAAGGAGCCTCTCACCATAGCCACTGGTCTGGTTAATAAGTTCACCAACTTTGTCAAGGACATCCACGTCCACCACCGCCCACAGGACCATTAGGCTTGAACCTGTTGATAACAACCAGAGTATTTGTGGACAGAATGACCTCAACACCCCTTTTGAACGTGGATCAGATGAGGACTTTCAGGTACGTACGTATGTTTGTATGTATGTACATATTTGCTGCTGTGTGTGTTACAGCACTTGTCTGTGTGTGTCTGCCTCACTGTATGTTCTCCCGATGTTATATTCATCCATCTTGTTTGTCCATAGGATGCCTGCTTTCAAGCTTCCAAAGAAGTACACACCTCCACAGGCAAAGTGGGCACCTCCTAAAGAACCCACTAATCTCGTGGATACGCTGGTGAGCATGGGATTCCCAAATCGCCACCTGAAAATGAGGAGCTGTTGAAGAAGCACAACAACCACATAAGAGCTGTTGTCAATGATCTCCTCGACCGCCAGAGTTGAACTTGCTGTGTGTAATTCACCTACCTACCCATAATAATAATGAAATGTTTCATAGTTTAGCACCCACACCCAAACACACACACACTGCATATTGAAATTATTATTACGAATATCTCTATTTCAGACGTATGTATGTATTAATTTTGTGAGTGTTAAAATGATTATAAATTTATGCTGATGCATACAACTTCATATTATGTGTATTAGTGCATTGTTTAATTATGTTTTGTGCATTGAAAGGTAGTTACGTGGGTCAAAGTTTGATCCTATTAGTGAGCCACTATGATTCATCACATGGATACTGTTGAATCCAAGGTGACCAATAATGAATAATTATCTGGCTATTCACCACCAGTTTCATAGTAGATGCTGGAAGGTGTACATGCATCAGATTTGTGTTATTAAGTTTGATATGTACACTGGGCACAGCATTGTAAGGTATAATTATATTGCAGAATGTCAATATTGTTTCTTTCTATTTACTTTGATTCTAGGTGTCTATTCTAGTAGCACATAGTACAGAGCTTTATGAAAGATATAGCTGCTCACGTTTCTTTAACATGTGGTGATCCTTGATCAATGATCTCTCCATATTATGGTTAATGACATCGCTTGTGCATGCTATTTCACTTAGCCAATGCGTCTATTTTGTCTAGTACTGTATTATAATTAAGTCACTATAATAATATTATATGTATATGCACATGCAATTCAGTATTACACACCTGCACAAATATTATACAAAAGGTATATACATATATTATGTACTTCAAAATTTGTTAGTCCATCGTAATTTCTCAAAAATGTACAATGTTATGTTTCATCTTGTGTGAGGATGTTTTACGAGTGAACATTTTTAACATAGATGGATAAAAACCAGCACATACATGAATACACACTGTTGATACATATGCACGTACATATAATACACGCAAGTGTACCATACATATAATATTATATACCCATATACATTATATACAATATGCTACATCATACAATTGATGGTAAATATACATATTATAACAATGACAATGGCAACAGAACTGCTAATATATTTTGAGGACGAGTCCTTTGACATGTTTCCCGCTGAAATTCCCTACCCATGTTCTACCATTGACATCTTTGAACGAGCCCTCACCACAAATTCTGAAAAAGATGAAGTAAGCATGTGAAATTTACCAATTCACAAATCTTGTTATATAAAAGGTCACGAGTCACTTCAATTTCAATAAACACAAAAATGATGGCTTATGAGAGGGGGTACATACCTTCACAGGGTGCTGTACCAGAGATTGAGGAGAAGTGGAAATATTGAAAGACGTGTGGTAAATACATAACAGGTATACATACAGTACATATCATTACACACACATAATATGCACTGTTAAGATATGTTTTATCTTTGGACAGATAACGCATGTCACGATTTTTCATCAAAAAACAATCATTCAATTGTACAACGTTTCGCCCACTTGGGCTTCTTCAGGTACACACGCAACTAAATTGTTTAGTTGTGTGTACCTGAAGAAGCCCAAGTGGGCGAAACGTTGTACAATTGAATGATTGTTTTTTGATGAAAAATCGTGACATGCGTTATCTGTCCAAAGATAAAACATATCTTAATTGATCCAGCATGTCGATTAATTTCTACGATCATAATATGCACTGGGCTGTACTGTACTGGGTATATAATTGCTTAACCATTTGTATGTACGTATGTATATACGTATGTACGTACATACGTTTCTAACGATGTTTATTACATTCAATTCACTTTTGGACTAAATATTCAGTAAGAGGTCAAGATTCTAGGTAGATGGGGTAGGTATCACTCTCCCACCTCCCAGATGAAGCTCTCACAGATAGATGGGTGCAACATTGGGGGTTAAAAGGTATGCATATACGTGCTGCATTGCTACTTCTACCATTCAGAATGGGAGCAGGCCTGTGACATGTTGCCACTTGGCTGAGCTGGTTGGCTGATTTTGGCGAATATTATGTTGGCGGTAGTCGATCAAACTGCCAAACCGTCAAAATAAAATGGCTGCCAATATTTCTGGTTATACGGTATTGAGATATTGATGTGGATTAGTCAGTTGAATAACCCTTGTGTACATCTCCCAGTACTAACATGGTTCTGCTATGTTAGAAGAAGTGATGGGTGCAGTAAGATGGGACATTCCTGGGAACAAATGTTGTAAGATGGGTTTTAAAGATAATAGATGTGGTAGAATGGGCAGTTCGTATGGTAACAAGTCTACATAGCTAGAGAGGCAATAATTTGTATTCTAACAGGTGTGCATACCTATGGTTAGATGGACCGTTGTGGGTATAACAGGTGTGAAATCAAACGGACAACACAATCACAAATTACATATACTACAGGTAGCTGACAATGACAGTCTTCAATTGGTGCTCACGTACATGCAAGATTCACCATATTACAAGAAAGTGAAACTGACCTATTGTCTACAAAATTTCCCGAGAAGGAGCTTCCATCAGACCAGATTATGGTACCGCAGCCGTTGTACTTTCCATCACTAAACTCACCCTACAACGAAGGGAATACAGTCAGCATCATACTAAGGCTGTGTATATATTACACATTAGTCTTAGGTATGTATGTCAGCACACACCATGATGTGCATACAGTGAGACCCAATTGACACAAAATACTCTCACAAACTAAAGCTTCCGCCATACAAATATGCACATACGTACATACGTACGTACATACATGGAGGCAAGATTAGGTTTGAAACCCTCACATTTTTCAACATTGTGTTATACCTAAAGCTACAAGGCTACCTGACATATATACCGTATAGCAGGAAATTTCTTGCAGATGACTCCAAAGTGAAAATTCACGGATGCTGGCCACAGTCGTGTGATAGAACAACGAGAACGCTTTAATCTGCGGATTTTATTTTCGCAGATGTTAGGCCAACTGCAAAATCCATGAATATTTTGTCACGCAAAAAATCCCCGCTATACGGTATGTAGGTATGCACATTCGCATCTGTAGTATTTAGTATTTACGGATGGTGATGGTTACCAACACATAAACACACCTTGTACGTAACCCCATCGTTGTGGCTGATCTCTCCTTGACCACACATCACGTCATTCACCCAACACCCACTGTATACCGAACCATCTTGAGAGTGATGAGTACCTGTTCCATGACGCTGGACAGAACCCCCCGATGTCTTTATATAATCTCCCTCTGCAAAAACAGCATCAATTATAGCACAAACACTTACTGTAGTCACGGAGGAACTAATTGCAACAGAGTTTACTTACAGATACAATGATACGAGTCTACTTAAGTTGAAGTTATTGAATGGAAACTTCAATAAACATAGACACATTTTCAATCTCTCTCTCACGGGATAATTTCATAACCATACGGCTAGTCTGTTGATTTTATGCACTTTGCACTCACATACGTGCGTACAATCCAACGAGGTCGGTAAATACCTTAATCATAAATTGCATATCCAAATCTGCAGAGGCACACACTTGCTACTAGTACTGGTGGACGCTGTGTACACATGAGCTAGGTAGGTATCAAGTGAAGTGCATGTATTAACCAGGAGTATACGTAGATAGACCTGAGTACCTATTTATAAGGCAGGTTGTACCATGTTTGGAACAGTGAGTTGTACTTCATGCTTACTTTGGGATACTACAGTACTTAAAGTATCCCGTGTGTGGATATAATGATAAAATCAGATAAAAAGTCAATAAGTATGAAAATGTATGTTATACTGAATATTATGGTTATAAAGGAGTATAGCTAGTTCATCATGTCTCTCATCAGAGTGGCTACACCGCCACTTGTAATGTTTGAGATTGAACAGTACGCAATCTTCCATAACATTGTTCACTACGCACTGCACAGCTCACCATATTTCTCTCCGTTTGGAAAAATGAACGTTCCCTTTTCAGGATTCGACGAAACACTTCCTTTTCCCTTCCCTATCGGAGGTAAACGCACATTGATCGCAGAATAAGATCAATAACAATCAAACGAACGTCATACGTACTTGAAGCTGACGGCATGGTCAAAAACCTCTATGCTTCGTCCTTTCCAGGCTGCTTGCCAACACTTTTATCAGATCGAATATCCGGAGGAAAACGGACTATGTTTCCAAAATGGCGACTTACCTACAGTCAGCGTATACGAATAGAATACGGATAGTTAAAAAGCGCGGCAAACTGTAAATCTGTTCAGTCTGTAGCGTTCCGAAATGGAGACTGATAACAAACCGAAGAGACCGGCGCCCCCCAAACCCGATTGTTTTCATGAGAACGGCGGCCTGAAACGAAGAAGTGAAATCAACAAAGAAAATGTCGTGAGAGACGATGTAGATGGTAAAGCCACTCCGGAGAAGAAAAGAGCAAGGTTGTCACAATTGCCGCCTCCTAAGCCACCACGTGTCGGAGTGCCTCCAATAACCAATCGCACTGCAGACCCTCCACAAGAGGTTCGTACCATGAAACCTCCGGTGGTAGATGAGGTGTGTTTTTGTCTAGTGTCAGAGATCTTGTCTGTAATTGTAAAAGTTGTAGAGTATCTATGGTTGGATGAGGTGTGTTTTCACCGAGGCAATTGGGTCTTCATCTCTACTCTGATCACCTGTAGCAAGTGACCAAGCTTAAGGAGTTGCAGGAAAGGATTGACCATGAGTGTCTGATCAGGGATGGCACCGTGAAGCTGATTCAAGCCACAACCAACAGCAAGCAGGGTTTGGAAGCCTCTAAAACTCTGTTTGTGTGCAATTCCAAGATCATCGCCTTGATGAATGAGCTGCAAAAACTGAAGTCTCTAAAGTATGTTAATGTGCATGTATGTATGTGCATATGTATTTGTGTTTTGTGGGATCTGCAACCATGCGTATTGCATTTTTAGGCTCAAGGTTTTTTTTGTTGAAGATGGGAAAGAAGGGGCAACAGTATGGTTGTGAATGAGAAACACATACTGTACCTACATACGTACATGTGTGTATTTGAGTACATGAGGATTGGTAGTATTATTGCAAACATTTTTAAAGGGAGGAAGTGAATTTCTAAAGGTGGTTGAAATCTTACAAGAGTGGGTGAATCCCCTTTTGCCCCTGAGAGGAATCCTGTATTGAACCTTTGAGTCACTGAGACTTACGTATGTATGTGTGTACATGTGCATGTGTACAGATGTAAAGCTTTAGGATTTTTTCATTCATACGGTATGTACGTACGTACGTATGTATTCACATGTATTATATTTGAAGTAGACTTAACTACATGTGTACGTAGATACTTGTATAATTTTTATTCAAAGATTTGACACTACACACCCCAAAACACTCTAATTCATGTATTCTTCACTTGCAGCACACCGATGAATGTGGATGAAAGTGGCATTCCATGCCGTGCCAAGATAGCGCTGTCAGGTTAGCATGCCACCAGTTACCGGTACTGTATGTAATATTATGTATCTACTCATGTGTCTGTTTGCACAGAAATTTGTATTCCTTTGGAATGGCAGGAATTTGAGAGTCAAAGAGGAAAGACTGGTTAGTAACAAACTACAAACAGCACAAAACTGAGTGTCTACTGTAGTTGTCTAGTGGACTATGTCACCCGTTTCTTTGTCAATGCTTCATGAGTGTGCTTGAAGGAAGGGCTAGCTTGCTGGTTTGCATATGTCTGTACTTGTATAGTCTCGTGTAACTAACCGCATTTCCTGATCGCTTCCTAATACGGAAGCAATCTGGAAAAGGGTCAGGCTAACGTGAGACTAGTATTATGCCTTTCATCCACAACTCCTTTGTTGTCTCCAGATCCCTCTGTTACGTATCATGTGTTTTGCCTGTTCAAACTTGGACATGAAGTAGTGGACACAACTAACGTTGTTGAAATCAACAGGGACTCGCGCAATATTACTTTTGATGGCATCGTGCAATTGTAAGTACTGTATTGTGTGTACATACATATGTACGTATACGTGTGTAAGTCCTAATCTCTAGGGCTGTAAATTTGGTCACCTACAATTCTTGCCATCACATTCCTATCTCCCTACAGCACTGATGCAGTTGGTCCTGATTTCCATTTGGAGGTCGAGGTCTATTGTGCAGTGCCTTGTGAAGATGACATGTCCCACAAACCTGCCACGCCCGTCAAATCTGTCTTCAAAAGGATTTGGAAAGTGAGTCTCCTGTGTGTGCATACATGTATGTACATTTTGTGGTGTGCATTTATGTACTTGTGTACGTACATCAGTGCTTGGGGGAGGGGGCAGTAGACAATCTTCCCCCTTTCAAAGTTTTATCAATCAATAATTTGTATTTTTTTAAGGTGAAAAGAAAATTATATAAGTACATATAATATGATTTATAGGATATTATAGTGTTTATTGTGTGAGAAATAGATGGCCAATTTTGAAATACCAAGAATGAGAAATTGTACTAGAATTGTACTAGAGTGTAAAAACTTCACCAAATGAGCTATATTTAGTGAAGGTTCTTTGGAATCTGAAAAAGACGCCCAAGTAATAATTTTAGTGCAGGGTTGGCAGTCCCACGAGAAATGACTTGTTTATTGAATGTAATGTGGTAACCGCTGGCAACATTGTCACAACAGAGGCCGTAACAATGCTGGCAATTTTGCCATGTGATGATTTGTCAGATCACTTCTATTGATCATTGGCTGGTTTTTATCAGTATATAATCTCAACAACATGTAGTGTAACACAATTTAAACCTAATTTGACACCTTCATTGGAATTTATTTGAATGATTACTGTACATTTCCCTAATACAGTGGAACCTCTCTATTGAGTACACTTTGGGACCTTGATTTTAGTCCTTATTACAGGAGTGCCCTCAATTCAGAGGTCACTACTATACTGGGACACAGAATGGTGTCCTTATTACAGAGGTTTCTGCAATTCTGAGGTTTGTAATAGAGAGGTACCACTGTACGTACTTGTGGTATGTTGTGATAATCACCTTGGGTGCTGTAATATGTGGAAAGTACGTACTACTAGTACATATGTATGTACATACAAATACATTTACGTATGTGCGTACGTATGTATCTGTTTGTGTATGTGTATACCATGCCATGTCTGGATTGTTTGTGTATGTACATATGTACGTATGTATGTAGGTGTGTATATGTATATGTATGCATTTTGTACATATACATATGTACATAGGTATACGTACGTGAGTAATTTGTGCATTAAAAATCATTTTTATAACACATTGGCAACATCTGTATGTGTACAAATGTTGTAGTAACTGTTTGGTATGTTAGTTACTTGAAGGAAGGGATTAGAGGAAATGTGTATGTAGCTGTTATGTCTACTCTACATTCCACATGTGCAGGACCATTCGGACTCCCCTGCTAGCAGTGGCATACCGAACTCCATGTCATCCCATTCAGTTCCATACATACCATCCCTCCAGTCTGGCAGCCCGACACACCGGTTTGCTATAGCTGGACACACAGTACTCACTCTCGAGGATCTGCACAAGCCTTCACAGAGCTATCCTCTGAAGAAGGGAGCAGTGGGTTCATCGGGCACTGCTGCCACCTATGGGAGAGATGACGGCCCACTACTGCCCCTGTGGACCCAGTTCAACTGCAATCTAATGGCACAGCCCAAGTGTGCAGAGGAGCCTAGACTTACTGGTTTTGTGAATGTGCAGGTACGTACATGTGTGTGTGCTGTGATGTGTTTGTTACCTTATAGCGAGGAATTTGGCATGTTTTGTCTGTAACAATTTTATTTGGGTTCTGGAAATAGCACCAAGAGAAATACCATTGAATGGATAAGCAAGTAGATTTTCTGAATGTCTCTAATGTAAAATTCAACCCCATAACTATTCTTCCCACATTAGACTATGTACATACAGCATATGTACATGTACATTTAGTAGTTATACCCCGCTTTCGGTGTGTACTGTGCGGATGTACTAAGTGTTGGGAATAGATTGGCCGAGGTAAACTCCGAGGTTCATTGTTTTGGCAAGTTTTCTCTTTTGTTTGTTCGTTTTCGGTAGATTCTAAGGCTCTTGGTTTCAGTAAGTTTTCTCATTCGTTCAGTTAATATTCTAATTAGGCTTGTGTGTTTGGCAAGTTTCCCCTTGTTCGTTTGGATAATAATATTATTCTGAGGCTCTTGGATTTGGCAAGTTTCCTTGTTCGCTCAGTAACTATCCGAAGCTTGTTAGATTAAATAATACCAATTACAAAAACCGCGGTACATCACAAATGTACCCCAGTCGGTGCTTTTGTAGTTGATTGAAAACGCCCACGCATCAGGGTACGTACATATGTATGTATACTGTACTTGTCTGTACATACATATGTACGTACCTACATGCACACGTTATACCCATTTTCTGTCCCCTTGTCCTTAGCAACTTGTATCTGGCTTGCCCAACTGGGTCAGACTGTGGGGAATTATGCGACAGAATCATTTGCGATGTTGGACATTTCCCGAGGATGTCGGAAGGAAGATGCCAATTTATACAGTCACTTTCACTGAAGTGCGTATGATGGGATCCATTGTACATGCATACATATGCACATGCCCATTGTTTATGTACGTACATAGTGCGTTTAATTTTTTACTTCGTGTACCATATGTACGTACGTATGTGATTACATACATTCATGGATAGCTACAGAGATATTTTACAGTAGTATCTATGTATGTACATACATAACGTGAAATCCGAGGCACTTCTCATTCACATTAAATTTTGTATGTTCACATACGTACGTACATACGTATGTTAGTTGTTGCTTAAAGTGATGGATGTATGTATGGTATCTTGTGAGGGAGTATTTATTATGTGTCATAATGGTTTCTACGAAAAACTCTTGAAAAAGGAGTGGTCATTCACCAGAGGTTCTTTCAAATAGGTTCTTCTTTAAATTTTAGTATTATAGTAAGTGTAACTGCACCATAGTGTTAGTAATGTATTCATGTACGTACATATCTGTATTACGAATCATTGATAATTGCTGTCATGTCGTTTGTTGTTTGTGTCAATGTTTAGATGATGATTGTGGAAAATGCCTCTCGATTGGCCATTAGAAGACCAAATGCACTGAGTCTTAAAGACAAGGACCACGAATCCTTTATTGCCTTTGAGTCGAAGGAGGAACGCTCGGAATGGATGGATGTAAGTAGGTCCTACTCTTGTACATGGTGTAGACCACCAACTCTGATAATGAGCCAGCAAGACCTGAGAAAACCATACGTTTGTTAGTAGTCAGAAGTTGTTAGTGTACATTGGGACCATCTTGCCTTATACGTATGTACATATGTACAAACTAAGGTGAATAGTTTGCTCCATGATCATATTCCTTTGTTCTAAGGGAGTAGTTATGTGGGAGCTTGTCTTTGTGTGTGCAGTGTGTGATACTGATATGATATACAAATGAGATCAGTGTTTCTTTAGAGGAGGATGATTCCCTGAGCGAACCACTACTAGCTGTACATCCTTGATTACTTGGTGTTACTCGTTGTATTCCTGATTTGTGTGTATGTCAATGTTATGGTGCTGAGATGTACAGGGCATTTATGTATTGTTCTTTGTTGTAGACCATCCACCAAGCTATTGTTGACTACAAGTGTTGGAAGAATTTCTGTAACTTTATGATTCCCAACAAGCCAGAAGTGAAGAAGCCTACCGTTCATAGACCAGCACCAGGTCTCCCTCCACAGCCACCATCCCTCACAACACCTGTTAGCAAAGCCAGTGCCGATCCGACTCTTTCAACTGCACCCACACAACCCTCTGCGAGCAGACCTCCTCCTCCGATGGTGAAGAAGGGAGTCAAACTAGCCAATGCCAAGAAGACACCGCTGGCTCTCACTCTAGAACCACTGGAACCGTTGACCACTAAAAAAGAATCCCTCTTGTAGTTAATATCTTGCCCTGCAACTGTTAAAAATGCACTACTAATATCCATTTCTCCCCTTTTTGCCAGCAGAACTGTTTAATTAATCTGTTGTGGTATTCCGTACATAGAGTAAACATGTGTTCGATTAGTAGTGAGCAACTTGTGTATTATTATTATCCTTGTTATTATTGATGCTAAAAGTATAGTTATGTACATACATACCTTTGTCAATGATACCTCTTCCAACACTCAACTCAGTCATAAAATGTCAATGTTATTGCAGCCCAATAGTACAATAGAATTGAAAATTAACATGAAGTAGAAACTGCAGCAGTCTATTATAACAGTGGCAATGTGTCATGAATATAAACATTATTTGTTTCAACCTGCCCTCAATGTGGGACGTACACGGATGGTTTGTTGACAACCTGCTAATACCGCCCCCGGGGAGGAGTAAACGCCCATAAAACCGCGCGTTCAATGGCTTCTCGAGGTAAGCCTTTGAGCACGTACGTCTTCATTGCTCTGGCGGCGACGACTAGCAGCTTCGTTCTGTACTCGAACACTCTCTCGGCTCAATTTGTCTACGACGACACGTGAGTGGAACTGTGTTTGTTTGTGTACTATATTAATCTGCGTTTTTGTTGACATGCCCTCATAAAATCCAAGATTTGCCATCCCTGTGTGTGTAGTTGGTAGTTGTATCCTTGATGTTACGTGTACGTTCTGCAGGAGAGCTATTGTATCCAATGCTGATCTGCGCCCTTCATCCCCATGGAGCGTGCTCGTGACCAACGACTTCTGGGGCACACCACTCAGGCACTCTGGAAGCCACAAGTCCTTCCGCCCCGTGTGCACGGCCACTTTCCGCCTCAACTATCTCTTTGGAGAGCTAGAACCGTTTGGATATCATCTCGTCAACGTGGTTCTCCACGCCCTGTCCTGTCTTCTCGTCGTCTTTGTGTGTATTCACGTATTCAGCGGGAAGATATCCAGCATCCTCGTCGCTAGCATGTTGTTCGCCGTACACCCCATACACTGCGAGGCTGTGGCTGGTATAGTGGGGAGGGCGGATGTTCTCGCTTGCATATTTTTCCTTCTGGCCTTCTTGTTCCACCTCAAGGCTGCTGGGTGTTCTGTGATGCCATCTCCCTTCAGCCATCATCGCACCCTCAACCATGATGTCAAAATGACACTGGTGCGTACGGTTGGATGGATGTCGTGCGTTAGCACATGCACTGCTCTCAGTATGTTCTCAAAGGAGTCTGGTATCACTGTACTAGGTGTTGTCGTCCTCTACGACCTGTTCATTTTAACCCTTCCATCGTTGGAGTTGAGTGCTGTAAAACAGATCATGACCAATGTAAGTCAATTAGCTGCATCACATTGTACCGAGTACAAACAACACAGTTTATATTTGTGATGCAATGGGATGTATGCAATGTATGTGATGGAGCACTGCACAATGGGATGGCTGAGCTACTTGTCTCCTGTTCACGTTATTGTGTGTATAATTTCACCACCATTAGTTTTGAAAATTCTCTTTTCAATACAGAAACGATACTTCTTATTTCGAGTACGACTGTTTTGCTGTGTGCTCTCTGGAGTTCTCCTGTTAGTCCTACGGTTCCAGGTCATGGGACACTCTCCTCCATCCTTCTCTCCCTCGGACAACCCAGCAGCCAGTGCTGACAGTATCCTAACTAGGACCCTGACATTTTTCTACCTCCCCTCCTTCAACATGTGGCTACTCCTGTACCCTAAAACCCTCAGCTTTGATTGGTCCATGGATACAGTACCTCTAATCCAGGATATAACTGACGTGAGAAATGTTTCCACTCTAATTTTGTACACAAGTTTAATAGGTTTAACTCTGTTTACCATTGGGAAGATCAAAGCCAGCAAATCCCGCCAATTCTCCATGGAGAACAGTTCCACTAGCATGTTCAGTAACATGCACAGCCCTTTTGCACTCAATTTACAGGCCAACATGAACACAAGCAACCGGAGTGTGCCTGCCCCTCCCAATATGAACTTGAAAATGAGGTATCCAACTCGGGAGGCTTTTGACACAGCTAGTACCAGGTCTACCCTTCAGTTTGTTCAAGTGACAAAGTTTTCAAAATGTTCATCCATTGCGGCACAGGCACTTCTTATTGGTCTTGCTTTCCTGGTACTTCCGTTCTTACCTGCTTCCAATTTGGTATTCCATGTTGGTTTTGTCGTGGCTGAACGTGTACTTTATATACCTAGCTTGGGCTTTTGTATATTAGTAGCACATGGTGTCACTGTGCTTTATGAGGAATGCTGTAAAGGGCAAATTCGTAAGGTATGTGTTTGTCTTTCTGTCTGTGTGTGTGCGTGCGTCTGTGTGTGTGTGTGTGTGTGTGTGTGTGTGTGTGTGTGTGTGTGTGTTTGTGTGTGTGTTTGTGTGTATGAGTATATCTGTGTCTTTGTATGTGTGTGTGTATGTTTATGTGTGTGCATCTGTGTGTGTGTGTGTGTGTGTGTGTGTGTGTGTGTGTGTGTGTGTGTGTGTGTGTCTACATCTGTACTGTTTAGTATTGTACGGTACCCTCTTACTCTTTTGGTCGCTAGGTTCTGTTAGGGTTGTTGTGTGCTTGCTCTCTCGTCATGTTGTCACTGAGGACCTACCAGAGAAACAGTGACTGGTACAATGAGGAGTCTCTATACCGGTCAGTGGGACCACTACAGTGTGCATTTGAATGGCTAGTACACATGTAATAATAATGGCAGCAATATTGTCTGCCCAGCAGTATGTATAGGCTCAATACTACGTACGTATCTGTTTATGTATATGTGTCGGAATAAGGATTTTATGCTGTGTTCAATTTATCTTAGGGGATATAACTTGACAAGGATATTGTCTGTACACTGTTTTGTGATGAAATGTGATTAGTACGTGTATGAATGTACTGCAAGATATTACAACAGTTACTAATGCCCTCCTAGGTACGTACATTATACGTACATACAAGGGTATTTGTAGACTGCTGGTTATCTATAGGTATGTGATACATCTGTACATATTAATGATACTGCCATCTTGCAAATGTATAGTATTGTATTATATGTGTGTATTTCATGTTGTAAAGTGTATCGTTGCTTACAGATCTGGAATTGAGAGTAATCCTGCTAAAGGTACGTATGTACATACGTATGTGTACACATACAGACACTTGTACTATACGTAGCTTTCACATATAGTAAAGGATGAGTGCTGGCTAGTATGTACTCATAATTAAAGCACAACAATCTCCCTTCTAGTGTCCTCTTTTATTTTGCTACATATATGTAATAATAATATGCATCCATCCATGCTGGATGGTATACATACACATGGAATTCTGATGCAGGGACAATTAATTGATCCCATTTCAAATCTTATATAGTGGTTTTTGGTCACGCCCACTTGATTAATTCTGATCATTAATAGACTAATCAGTCATCGATAATTGATTGAAAATTGCAGCCAATTCCAGCACGAGTAAATTTCTCCATAACATTATGTACAGATATGCAATTCTAGTCAAGTACTGTTGCTACATCTTCTGGACATGTAAGTAATGTGTAGTCATTATGTGTACTTGTTAGCTTGGGGTAACCTTGGTAACACCCTGACGACAAGTGGACGCCATGATGAAGCAGAGAACGCCTACAAGAACGCCATACACCACAGACCGAACATGGCTGATGCACACTACAACTAGTGAGTCCAGACAGAACACTAGGTACTAGCATCATACCATCCTCTACACAATACAACTATATAGATCTCCAGTTGAGGAATGTACACTTAAAAGTGTTCCTGTTTTCTGAAAATTCTTTAAAATTTCAAACTGTCTAAATTTGTCCATATGACCATGGCCATACTGAGTACTATGAGTGTAAAAAAATGTATGAAAATGGAATTTGAATGTACAATTAATATACTTTTTGTTATACACAATTATGTATGTACATACTTGATGTATTGTGTGTTTTGTACAGTCTTTGCAGTCCTATGCATGCATTGCAGAAGTATGTCCCCTCCCTCTGAATGTAAATTCAATACAGAACACTGATGTGTATACATGCACACCAGCAGTACATGTAAGTATGTACTGTACATACCTTATATGCATGCATATACCTAATCATCATACAATCATAACTCAAATATTGAAATCATTCATTGAGATTGTTCCAGTGGGACAGGTTGTAAGCCTGCAACAATAAGAGTTAATTCTAGTTTGTTGTCTACGTACACATGAGTGGACCCTGTAGTTGATGGCGTGCACACACGCACACGCACTGTACGTAGTGGCTTGTACTCCCTCACATGACTCTGCAGTTGTCTTCTCTCTCCAGTGGCACTCTGCTGCTGAACCAGGGCAAGTATGAGGAGGCCAGCAGGAAATTCCAAGATGCCATCACCTACAGACCAAAACTGGCAGGTATGGACACTCCATTATATATTCAGGTTACTTTAGCATGTTCAACTGTTAAATGTGAACGAGCATACATACCTACATGCTTTTATCATTGTTCATCGTTATGTAGTCTAGTCTACTGGACCATCCTTGCAGCCCCATGAGCTAAATGAAGGGGGAAACTTTCTAGCTTAGCTCTAACTCTAGCATGTGTATATGTGTATGTATGTGTACTCTGGTCATGGTAGACAGGTAGATAAAAGGAAAAAAAGTGGTTCATAAAACCTCTACAGCATACTTGCAATTTCCAATACAGCACACTTGCAGTTCCATCAACTGATAAGACCAATTTCCTGTCATCAACAACATCAAGACCAGCGAACAATGGAGTAATTACAAAATTGCCATCCCATGACACAAGCTAGTTATGTCCCTTCCACAATGGATGTGCAGCTATACAGTCACACATCCAATCAAACACCTCGGGTGACGCCGTGGGTAATTAATTCAAAGTGTGACTGTATTAGCTGCACATCCCGTGTGGAAGGGACACAACTAATATTTGTAAATTCGAACATTTATACACATAGTATGTTTGAATGTGTACATTTAGTATATGAATATGTATACGTATATTATGTGTACAGTATGAATAAATGAGTACATGTATTTGGATTTTCTCATCTCCCGCTGTTCAGCTGCTTATCTCAATCTTGGGATTGTTCTTACAAATATGAAACGTGAGAAAGATGCCAAAAAGGTACAAAGTGCGATGCAGTGAAGTAATCTGTGCAGGATAGTCACACAATCACTCTCAAATGTGGCAATTGCATTTCTCAAACATCTTTCTAACAACAAGTTACACAGTGGACAGTACAGCACAGTACAATGTATGGCATTTCAGGATATAGAATTTGTGAATATCATAGTTGAAATGTTTGTAATTTTAGGTATGTAAGGTACATAATTTATATTATATCTCATGTAAGTATATAATCCAGCCATAATCATCCCACTTACCACACTGTATGTACAGCAGATCTGATTACCAGAGGTTGAGCCTGACATGTATCTATGTGTACTCCTCCTCCTGGTCTGGTAGGTCTACCAGGACTGCAGTGTCCTTAGTGATGAGGGACTGAAAAACCCTAAAGGCCACATGACATCCGGTATGTTGTGCATGAAATTGTTATATCTTGATAACCTGTCACAATTCTCGGATTATTTCTACTTATTGCTTGTTATCTGCAAATTTGGTATCAATTGATGTTGTCTTTTATAGTCACCAACTGTTTATTCAACCTTGGGAAGCTGCTCATTGAGGAAAACAGCCCTGAGGTGTGTGTGTGTGTGTGTGTGTGTG
>OZ026568.1:1494539-1499539 GCA_964020155.1 Chondrilla cf. caribensis
CCAATAACATGTTGAGCCATAATTAGGTAAATTTCCAGCTGATATGAAATTATGGACATGTCAACAATTGACCACTGTATCGTCAACTCAGACTCACGTCTGCACAATGTCCTGAGATGTTACCATAAAGCTCAATTGTTTGTTTTCTGGGTATGTGAGGGTCACTAATAATTAGTTCACTGTACCTGGGTAGGGTCAACTAATTTGGCGACCCTACCTGGATTGTGTTTGTTTACTGTAAATGTGTGAAGCAGGTGATAGAATGCATAACAAAACACACAAAATCCTATACTGTTGAATATTAATATTATGTTGCAATTGGAACACGTTCTTGGGAGATTGTGTGGACTTAAAGTGTCTGTGGTGTTATGGGGTCATTCTGGTCATAGCACCACAGACACAAACAGGCACACAATATTCCCAGGACTTGTTTCGATGTTAGTGCAGGTAGGTACAATAGTAATACCGGCTATTTTGACCATACTATGGTGGCCGAGAAGGGTCACATGTGCCGAGCTCGCAGAGCGGCCACCATAATCCAGTCACTGTTAACATTGGCACTAGCGTGAGATGCGAAAAATTGGAACGGAATACGGCGGCTCGAGACCATGAATATAGTTAAATCTTACCACAAGGGGAATCGACGTTTCCTACCGAGGTGGTGAATCATTGATTTCCTAGGTTCCATGGTTTGGTTTATATCTCTGTAACCACCAGCCAAAGTACTTTGATTGTGCAGCAATGTTGGTGAAGCATGACGTCTTGGAAAACTTGAACTGTATTGTTATTTGCTGACTCGGTCATTGTCAAAGACACTTGACAATGACCGATGTTGGGCTGAGATTTGCTACAGCTAATTAACATTAGTTTACACTAAAGATATACTAGCCTTCTGTCATTGCTGTATATCAAGAATAGTCCGAATGCTTCAACAATTCCATTCTATCTTCCTATTATGCCATGCAATATATTTGTTTCCCATTGACCTGGTGACCCAAACTATTGGGGGTGGTGAGCGGTTACACTGTATCCTTTATTTCTACTATGTGCGGGCGCGTGTGTGTGTGCGTGTGTGTACGTGTGTTTGTGTGTATGTGAGTGTGTGTGTGTGTGTGTGTGTTGTGTGTGTGTGTGTGTGTGTGTGTGTGTGTGTGTGTGTGTGTGTGTGACAATGTAGTTCATAAGTGTGTTTTTAACCTCAGAGTGTTTCGTTTAAACAGTTCCAGGACCAGTAGCTGTTGTCAACACACCACAAGCTGTGACCAGTACAAGTGTAATGGTTTCATGGTCACCAGCTGACAATCCTGACAATGGTACAGTCACAGGATATCAACTGACTGTAGTGATCCTAGGAGCCACTGACAATACCACCCACTCTAACGTCATTGTTGATGGAGGGTCTACCACAACTGCCACTTGACTTCTTTAGGTAAGTAAGTCAAGTGGCAGTATCTTACATTAGTCATGCCAAATCTGCAACATGTTGACCTAATGCGTGTGTTGATTCACTGTTTATTGAGACCAATTTCAAGTATTTGTAATTGGATGCATAGCTTCAATGTTACCAATAGTGTAAGTAGCTTGTCTGTTAGGTATAAGGATTCACAAGTAATTTACGCCCATATATTTCTGAATCAGAACACTCAAATTGTACATACTATAGGCATTTTTACTATGTACTCTGAATTTTTCAGATGGCTATGTAAGCTAGCCTATTGTGTGTTTTATTCAAAATTAATATGCAGTATCCACATACAAATGTACTTATTTAAAGTTTGAGTGTGAGCAAGGTAATTGATTCCATTCTATTCACAGCTTCCAGTTGTTAGGGGATTCTGATAGAGGTCACTCACGTTCTTAATCGCAAGGGGGCAAACATTAAAATACATACATGGACCAAATTGAATCTTATTTGAACATTTGACAATCTGAATGCTCTGCTTTGGATTATCCCATCTTGGAGAATGGGTGCACAATCGTAGCATTAGTCTAAACAGCAATAGCTAATTCCCCTCAGCGCACAATCCAAAAAGAGCACTTCTTGATTACTCCTCCCAACGGCAATCCCACTGGTAGTACACTAGGTACACAGAAACAATCTGGATAATCATTGTCAAATTTGATACACAATGCTTTTTAGATATTTGAATGAAAGAGTAGGATTCATTTATCCAAGGTCCATTTTTAGCAGACATTTAAATTGATATTGACATTAAAAAGACATTGTTGCAATATATTAGTGACATCATTATAGGGCTACATATACAGTCTATAGTGAGGTCTCTACACATATAGTACACAGCTAAATTTTATATCATATACACATATACATTCAGTCTTGAGATTAAACCTTAAATATTTGTAATTATGTGTACTATGTACTATAATTACTATATTATTATCTCATGATTGTTAGTTCCTGGTGTACCATACTTTGTGGAGGTACATGTGGTCACAAGTATGAGTGAACTGGGACTTCCCAGAGCATCCAGTGTGTTCTTCTCACAGGAAACAGGTCAGGAATTCTCTGTGATACCCTGTAGTAGTCCATTGTAGTCATCATAGTCAATTGTCACTCCATCATCACAATGTTCTGCCACACAGATGCTAACCCAGGTTCAACTTCTTCAAGTGAATGCCAACCCAGATGTACAGGTGTCCAATTTGAATTACGATATGGACAACAATAGGTTGTTATGGACACCCATGCCTCTATTTGGAGCCCACCATTTTTTTAACTACTCCATCACTGCTACCCCTAGCAGCAGCAGTACTCAGAAGAGACAGAATTCCTCTACAGTGATTGTACCATACTCAAATTGCAGTGATGTTTGCTCTGTTCAACTGACTTTGTCTCCCAACACCAACTATTTAGTGACAGTGGCAATCACCAGGAGCACAAATGTTGGAATCCCTGGTAAAGACAATCTCACGTCATGTATAACATTGTTTATGCTTCTTTTGTTTATTATTGGTTTGCTTTCTATATAGTTGCTGTAATAACGAACTTTGGACCTACTACTCCACATAGTAATGTGAATATGTGGCATATGTGGCACTAGTACATACTAATGTATGCACATGCATCGTATGCAATTTGCCAAATCACTTGTGCACACATCACTAGATGTACATGCCACATGTGTGTACACTCAACACATTCAAACATGACTAGTTCACCTAGGAAGGAAGTGGTCTATGAAGACCCAATTGCAACATGCACCAAAGGAGAAGCAGTGAATATTGAGTTATCACCAAATCCTGTTTATGTATCTATGGATATCAAGTGATTTGTACAAACTTAAGGCCGGAATGAATAAATTCCGAGTTTTTGAGTTGTATAAAATTTGGTAGTATAAAATGTATTTCTTATTTCTTTAGCTAGAGTAATTCAGATTCTGCATAATTAATGTTTGGTTTGTATTAATGATATTATTACTCTATATCAAGTGATATCCTAGAATGGTAATCGTTACTGTTGCATGTGGATATTTTGACTCGAGTCCTCGTTGGCATCGGTACTCGCGCGGGATACGGCTCGAGTTTATGAATAATTATAGTTAAAGTCTTGACCGTTTAACTTTGGCGGTGGTTTCTCTTCGATCATTCGACGCTACAGTGATGAAGCGTCTACTGAATCTCGAATTAACTCTATTCTTATTTGTGGTGGTATTCAACCTTACTGGTGAGTCAATTACGTCTATATTGTCCCAAAACAGTCCATTGATTACGAACACTCCTTCAACCCGATCCAGTGAATACAATTGTTTTACTTTGTCAGTATTGAACGGCTTCGATATCAGAAGATACTACATATGTATAATATGTGTTCCGATTGTGTATCATGTCATACTACACAGCTCGTCTTACCCCAGTTGAAAATGTATCAATTTTACTAAATTAAATCGAACGATAAATTCGGGTGACTTGGAATTGATAGCCTTGAGTACTACGGGTACAGAGCTACCGATCCGAGTTTATGACCAAGTTATCTCCTTGGGTTGCATGGTTGGTCAACATATTTTCAAGACAGTGACTAGTAGCTAACAGCAAACATGTCTAAAGGTGCCCCTTCCAAATAAACCAGCGTTCCAATTGCTCCCGTCCGTACACTCAGGCTATTTATTATACTTATTGCTGTGGATTTTAGTTTCAAGTTCATCATCAGGCCTTAACACAGGACATGTTTATCGTGTTGTGTGTGTCACACAGGTAGTTATCCAATATTCATTGAGCTCTAACTGCCTCTGTAGGTCTCTCAGTACTGGGTCAGCAGAAAGGTGAGCTGAGCTGAATGGAATTGTGGTTAAAACAGAGCAGAATGTGTCATTTTGCATGCTATTTGTAGTGAGACAACATCAAGCAACTATAATTAACATTGTAGTAGTGAATTATGAGGGTAGTCCAATCTCTTGAATTGTAATATGCAAGGTATTACCAGTAAATCAAAAATCATCAATTCATGATGAATTCATGCAGGAAGTATCCATTGTTATCCACCCTAGTTTTTCTGCATCTATATTAATGTGCCTTTGGTAGCCATCTTCTTCCAGGACTGTTGGATTAAGTGTTACATAACACGTATTACATTTGTTATGTAACACTAACCGTAATCGACAATAACATTGTGACATCATTTCCTCTAATTACATGTGTTATGTAACCCTTATTGTGGCAAACTATATTTGATAAATTGCTATTTTCTGTATATGTATCTGTGTTCATTATACTACTATACTCTGAATAGATTACTAAATAGATTAAATTAGATTGAATTGTGTATAAGTAGAATATTCAAAATGGCTTGTGGCAAGGCGTAAATGAATTGTTGTAAGATATTTGTTGAATATTTGTTTTAAATGCTATTGTGTGTTACTCAATGAGTAATTTAAAATAATATTGTAATGGTTAAATCCACTTCAGTTTGGTTCTCCAAACTTCTCTTGTTGATGTCCACAATGGGAAAGATAACGGAGGACATCAACTGCATAGTCCAGGTT
>OZ026568.1:1504539-1622039 GCA_964020155.1 Chondrilla cf. caribensis
TGTACTGGCTGTGAACACTAGCTACCTCTCCAGTGTAGTCCAGTATGACAGTGTTATGGGTGATGTTACCTGTTCTGTACTTCACATCTCCAGCTCCTACTGCCCCTCGACTACTGAGAGTAGTAGACTCTTCATCATGTCAGTTGGACTGGCTGCCTCCTGCTCAACCCAATGGTGCTGTGACGTACACTGTACAGTACCAGACAAGTGGGAGCTTCATGGACTCGACCACTGGTCTCACCACCACTCACCACTCAGCAGTTAATCTACCATCTGGTACTAGTGTGACAGTGAGGGTGCAGGCAGTCAACACTGCTGGGACAAGTACCAGCAATGCTATTGTATTGCAAGGTCTGTATGTCATTGTGTAACATGATTGCATCTTTACCATATTATCATTGCAAGCTCTTATGTTTTTTTCTGTTTATTATGATTACCTCATGAATGCAAGGGTAGTAGATTTTTAAATTATTCCAAATATATTTGCAACTCTATGAAAGTGTTCAAATACTGATTTAGTTGGTGCATGTGTTCTATAATTTTAAGGACAAGATTTATCCCTTAGATGTCCTACACGAGCATTTTGTCCTACTCATTCCCAGTTCTTGTTCTGCCTCAACTGGTATCCCCCATGGCTGTACTGACCCCACCAAACACCATCGCTACAAAGTGTATCCTAGTAACTTGCCATCTTCTTCTTGTCTTAGATCCTCGACCAGTGTCCCCCATGGCTGTACTGACCTCACCAAACACCATCACTGTATCCTGGAGTGCTCCTACTGGTATGACATGTCCTCCAATAGATGACTACACCGTGGTGTACAATAATGGAACTGGCAACATGACAGTCTCTTCTTCTACCTCACCACGGATGCTACCAAACCTACAACATGGCACTACATACTCCTTGTTTATGGCTGCTCGTAGTGAGGGAGTTCCTGGAGTGTCAGTAGCTACAAATCCTCCGAATATCACTACATTGTTGGCAGGTATGCATATGTGGACTGTGGTACTGTAAGTAGGTATGTATGTGGACTGTGGTACTGTATGTAGGTATGTATGTGGACTGTGGTACTGTATGTAGGTATGTATGCGGACTGTGGTACTATATGTAGATATGTATGTGGAGTGTGGTACTATATGTAGGTATGTATGTGGACTGTGGTACTATATGTAGGTATGTATGTGGAGTGTGGTACTATGTGTAGGTGTTTGCTGTGTTCCTGGACTGGACTGATCTATAATCAGTACTATATTCAGTACCACTTGCATAGGCTGTATGTACATTGTATATGTGTGTATAAATAACTCAATTCTCTGGTCCATACAGTTTCTGTACTAATTATATTCATGGTCTGGGTGCCTAGTTTAGCATCACGGCTGAAGGTTTCCTTGGGGATATGTATGATCATGACCATTCTGAGTTTTTGCTAGTTGGGAACATGTACATACACAGTAGAAAGGTTTCTTTTCATTTGAGTCTTTTGTCCTACAGCTCCAGTCTTTGGCACACCCTTGACAAACTCCACATCTGTTCAGTTGACCTGGAGTCCAGTAACCCCTGGATCAGTCCAGTCTTACAGGCTAACCATCACTGGGGGAGGAACACAGCAAACAGCTACTGTGCTTGTCCCTGGTGGAGATCATGTGTTCAGTGGTCTCACACCATTCACTGAGTACACTGTTACCATAGCAGCAGTGGACCCCATGAATAGAGAGGGGGTGATGACCACCAGGACAGTGACTACAGCCAAGCCAGGTGTGAATGAATGAAGAGTATGTGTAGTTTCTTCAGTAAATGTCACTCCCCACCCTCTATGATTACAGTCACTTGGTCTACAGTTGATGAATGTAGGTAGATATAAGCAGGTATAAAGTGATCATTGAATGATTGATTTTGTAAAATCTCTTCAGACTATGCCACAATGATGTTAACTTTAGTACAAGGTTTGTTTCATATTTCTGAAACCACCAGCCAAAGTGCCTGGGGTGTGCAGCAATGTTGAGTAAGCAGCTTAGATTAAATGTCAGGGAAAACTTGAACTATATCTTTGTATATATTCGTGGACTCGGTATTGGTGGACATTCACTACCAATTGACCTGGTGACCCCAAATATTGTGGACAGTGAGCATGTATACCTTTATTACCTACGTTGTGTGTGTGTGTGTGTGTGTGTGTGTGTGTGTGTGTGTGTGTGTGTGTGTGTGTGTGTGTGTGTGTGTGACAGTGTGTGTGTGTGTTCGTGTGTGTGCGGGCATGTGTGCAGTGTCTGTGTGTGCATGTGCTTGTGTGTTTGCGTGTGTGTTTGTGTGTGTGTGTGTGTGTGTTTGCGTGTGTGTTTGTGTGTGTGTGTGTGTGTGTTTGTGTGTGTGTGTGTGTGTGTGTGTGTGTGTGTGTGTGTGTGTATTCAAAAATAAAATTAAAAAAACTACATCATGTTTTATTTTTAAGTCTGAGGAGTGACTTGTTCATCTTAGAGTGTTTTGTTTGAACAGTTCTACAAACAGTAGCTGTTGTCAACACACCACAAGCTGTGACCAGTACAAGTGTAATGGTTTCATGGTCACCAGCTGACAATCCTGACAATGGTACAGTCACAGGATATCAACTGACTGTAGTGATTCTAGGAGCAACTGACAATACTACCAACTCTAGATTCAGTGTTGATGGAGGGTCTACCACAACTGCCACTTTGACTTCTTTAGGTAAGTAAGTAAAAGTACAGTGTTAATTTATTGCACCCTAACAGTAGTCGAACCTTCAACATGGTGACCTAATGTGTGTTTTCATTCAGGCCGGCCGCCGGAGTCCGATTTCAAGTATATTTTAATAATTAGATGCATAACTTGAAAGTTTCCAATAGTATAAGTAGGTAGCTTGTCTGTTGGGTAAAAGGATTTACTAGTAATTTACACTTATATTTTTGAATCAGTGGCAAATTGTATGTATTATTTATACCATGTACTTTGAATGTTGCAAATGGCCATGTCAGCCTTTTGTGTGTTTCATTTTAAATTAATATTTATACAGTATTTACATGCATATCTACTTATTTTGAGTGTGAGCGAGGTAAATGACTCCATTCTATTCATGGCATCTAGGTGTTGGGCGGGTCTGATAGAGGTCACCCACATTCTTAATTGCAAGAGACCAAACATCAAAATGCCTAAATTGAATTTGAAAGCTGATTGATGAGAATGCTCTGCTTTGAATTATCCCATCTCTCCATCTCATTATCTCATCTCCCATCTCGTGAATGGGGGACATCCTGAGAGACTGAGCAGCAACTATCAACACCGGATAGTTCTCCTTGGCACACGATACAAGATGAAGCACTTTCTTCTTTATAACACCTGCCAACGGCTATCTCACTGGTAGTACACTAGTTTTCTAGAATGATAATCATGGTTGGATTTGCTACGCAATGACTTGACAAGAATGAAATAAAAATATTAAGGAATAACAGGAATGAAAGAGTATATGATTCATTGATCCAAGGTCCATTTTCACAGACATTTAAAATATTTTTTGTCATCATTATAGGGCTACATATACTGTCTATAGTGAGGTTTCTGCACATAGTGCACAGTTTACGACTATGTGCCTACATATTAGTCCAGTCTTTAGATTAACCCTTAAATATCAATTATATAATTTATTATAGAATATATACGTACATATTATAATATGTGCTATCTTGTGATTGTTATATAGTTCCTGGTGTACCACATGTGGTGGAGGTACGTGTGATTGGGAGTCTGAGTGAACTGGGACCTCCCAGAGCATCCAGTGTGTTCTTCTCACAGGAATCAGGTCAGGAGTTATCTGTAATAGTCCATTGTAGTCTACTGTAGTCCATTGTCATTGTAGTCAATTGTCACTCAATCATCACATTCTAACACACACACAGATGCTGACCCAGATGTACAGGTGTCCAATTTGAATTATGATATAGACAGCAATAGGTTGTCATGGACACCCATAACTCTATTTGAAGCCCGTCATTTCTTCAACTACTCCATCATTGCTACCCCTAGCAGCAGCAGTACTCGGGAGAGACAGAATTCCTCTACAATGAATGTCCCATACTCAAATTGTGGTGATGTTTGCTCTGTTCAACTGACTTTGTCTCTCAACACCAACTATTTAGTGACAGTGGCAATCACCAGGAGCACAAATGTTGGGATCCCTGGTAATGACGATCTCATGTTGTGTGACATTGTTTAATTATACTTCTATTTTTATTATTGTAATGCCTTTTTTTATAGTTGCTGTAATAACGAACTTTGGACCAACAACTCCAAATAGTAATGTTAGTATGTGGCATATGTTGCACTAATGAAGGCACTCCACTATAGTTTGAACATAATATGTAATACATAATAAAGTGCACACATGTATCGTATGTATTTATTTTGTGGAAGCCCTTGTGCACACATCATCATACAGATGTATGAGCTACATATGCATGTGCACTCAACACATTCAAACATGAATACTTTGCCTACCCAATAACCCACACATACTATACAATAATCATACATGAAAGTGTGCTATTTTCCACAGACTGAGTGCTCATGTGTGGCAACTGGTGTCATCAGTGGAATAGTGACTGGAGTTGTAGTGGCTGTACTCACTGGTTCTGTGATGGCCATTTTGATGTATGTCATAGTCAAGCGTGTTAGGACTTCTACCCCTAAGACTCAGGAGGAAGTGATCTATGAAGAGCCATTTGCAACACACACCTGCGGAGAAGTAGATCATAAGAATATCGAGTTGTCACCAAATCCTGCTTATGTATCTATGGATGCCAATTGATTTGTACAAACTTAAATAAAGCTGGAATAAATCAATTTTGAATTATTGAGTTTATATAATTGGTAGTATTAATTTTATTTCTTATAATTTCTCATAGTTACTTTTTATAGTAATTATGAACTCTGTATATATTGGGTTAACATGAATGTATGAATCATATTCAATATTGATTAAGTATTATTTCATAGGATTGTTACTACTGGAGTTGTAGTGGCTGTACTCACTGGTTCTGTGATGGCCATTTTGATGTATGTCATAGTCAAGCATGTTGGGATTTCTACCTCTAAGACTCCGGATCCTCAGAAAGAGGTCTATGAACAGTATAATTATTATTATTTGAATTTTGAGTTTGGTAGTATTATTTATTTACTACTTTTTTCTTATAGCTACATACTTTGCTAAAATGATTCAGACTGAGTACAAAGTTGTTTGTATGAATATTACTTCTTATTGATATCTTAAAATGGAAAGGAAGTATCTATTAATTGTTATTATTAAGTTTTATTAGGAACTGTATTATGTATATATTATACTAATTATACTGCCATACTTACTATTGATCATAATGGCAGGGATAATAAAAAAGATTGAAGGCATTCTACTTCTCTTAACCTGGATCAAAGATGTAATTTAGTTTGCTTTACTTAAAGGTACATTTTGTTTTCAATCCTATTCCTTGTACCACCCGTTGAAGATTAAGTGACCTAGATCTATGTCACTTAATATTCAATGCTGTGCTGCAACAGATTGCAAGTGTCCACGAAATGGCTTCTTACACTACATGTATCAAATATGAAGCTACATATGACCATAAAACGAGAATCAGGAAGTGTTTCAGACTATGTGAACAGCAGGTTAAATTACTTTAATTTTTTTATTATGGGAAAAACACAAGGTCAATATAACCTTATATCAATTTACAGTGGACCCTCATTTATCCGGAGGCTCGGATTATCCGGACACCAAATTTCCAGGGATAGCTATTTGCCCATTAGCCATTTGGCCTTAGTGGTGAATAATAATAATAGGTACACGTACTTGAACGGTCAGCAAACAAGTAATTCGAGTTAAAAGGGGTCTTCCTTAGGTTCAGAAGAACCTTCGTTGAAGTTATTATGTTCGGCGAAGCTTCAACGCACGAGTTCCAGACCAATTTCTCATTCTCGGCGTTCGAAATCGGCCATCTTTTCTCGCGCAATATAAATTCATTGTTGCGATTACGCGTAGGAGCACGTCTTAGATGTATACGAGCGTTTCATTCCGGAAGTCGAAATGAGAACAATAATATAGGGATCATGGAAAAAGTTCCAAACCATTTGTTATGTTTTACCTTATAGCCAACATGTAGCCAAATAATGAGATATTGACATATCACAATGCATTCACTCCTGTTTCAGTTATCTGAACATTTCACATATCCGACCACCCCTTGGTCCCAAGGTGTTCGGATAAGTGAGGGTCCACTGTATATACCTTCTAATAAAATGTATAGTAACTGTTAAGAAATTGCAAATAGACTAATAGTAAAACATATGAGTGTAAGGATCCAGCCCAACACATTACTGAATATGCAGTTGTGTTGTGTTGTTCTAGTGTCGTGTAATCTTCATGATTAATTCGATTATAATACTACTGTAACATTGGCATTTTGCATGCATTTTACATATATTGAGTATATTATTAGTGTGTGTGTGTGTGTGTGTGTGTGTATGTCAGTTTTATGTTTGCTTTTGGACAGGGAAATCGGAAGCATGGCATGGTATTGAGAGGTACCACAGATCAGCTGTTGAAAGACAGCCAAAGGTAAGGATACTGCCACCCATGTTCAAATGTGTGGCTATGCAAGACCATTACCCTATGTTGGGTGGGATTTTTTTCAATAGTACACTAGTCTTCTAGACACACCCATACACACAAATATAAATACATGGCAGTATATGTATGTAACGTCCATCTTAACAACAGCTATATTCTACATTTCAAGGAAAAAGTAGTGAATTCAGTGTTTCCTGCTGGGATACAGAGGCGAATCTTATTTACCATGATAATATTGTCTTTGCACTATAAGATAGTAGTAATAAAGGACAATTTCAAAAATTGATTTGACTACAATCTAGCTATTCCTATCTATTCTTATATACATAATATTATGTAGCCCATAACCCCAGTTACATTTGGGAATGGTCATTGTTTTCAGAAGTGTAGGAGAAAGGGCACTAAGTACCTTCTTGCAGCTAGGGGCACCATCAACCTCAACAATATTTAAGTCAGACCTAGCTTTAGATATGAACTAGTTTATGAAGCAATTGCTGTCCTGTGCATACTTTGTAAACCCATTCTGATCCAAGCACCACACTCAATGTATGAGAGAGAATAGGAGAAAAAATGCTAACCATCGTTTCGCATAGCTAATATTAATAGGACAGGAGGCGTGTCAACCTGATATTTTATTCAAACCTAGGTGTGGATGTAATATAACTTATGATACAGTTCTCACCCATGTATATGGCCCATAACTCTAGCTATATGCGGAGGTGCTCAAAACCCATCCTTGAAAGGCTGCATGTACTTGTTAGTGTCTATGGTTCTAAGGGACCAAATTCTGATCATAGCACCACAGACACAAACAAGTACACACAACTTCCCAAGAATGCGTTTAAACGTTTACTAACTTACTACAGGTGGGTACAATAATATTAACACTGGGTATTTTGACCCGGAGTCCTTGTTAGCATGGTTACACGCGGGATCCGTCTCAAGACTATGAATATAGTTAACATTCCACCCACAGGTGGAAGGTTTGCTTCGGTGGTTCTTCTTCTTCGTTCGATGTTACAGTGATGAAGCGTCTACTGAAACTTGAACTGACTCTAGTTTTATTTGTGGTGGTATTCACCCTCACTGGTGAGTCAATTACGTCTATTCCGTCCCAAAACAGTGCACTTACTACGAACACTCCTTCAAAGGTTCAGTAATAGCTATAATCGTTTCAATTTGTCAGTATTGAACAGCTTCGTTATCAGACGATACCATAATATACTGTGTTCCGACTGTGTATTCTGATTGTTTTTATGCACGTACATTTGCTGTTATATAATAATAATAATAATATACATCACTGGTCGTAGCCAAAACGGCCCTTGACCTCAGCATGAAATGACAATATCAATCATGGCAGACAATGTGCCAAGCTTGTGTGCGTGGAATAATAATAAGATAATAAAAGTTGTGGCATGAAACAATAGAACAATACAATACATACATACATACATATTACATACATACATACATACAGATAAGCAACACCATTGACAGTACATCACATTGAACATCACTCAACACCACTGACAACACATAGCATACACTAAGTTAAATTAAATTGGGGGGGACAGGTGGGCAAGTCTTAATTGCATGGCTTTATAAATAAAATAGGCAGTTTGATAGATGATTGTGTGGTTGTGACTAGACATGAGAAATATAAATTTGTCTTTTGAACACATGGAATTGAAATGGTAACAATGTCTAGAGGCAATTGTAAAGTACGCGGATCGCAAATGGGAATAGAAAGGACAATCAACCAGAAAGTGAATCTCATCCTCAATAGAATTAGTTGTACAAATCGGGCAAGTGCGTTCGTGTACAGGTTTTGGGGGCTTGCAGTGTCGCCCCATTTCAATCATGAGCTTGTGATCAGATATGCGAAATTTGGTGTAAGCCTGTCTGATTTTAGGATTAGTGATAGTTGTAAGGTATTGCTCCTTGAACCGAGCATCAATCTTGAACAGTCTGTAAGCTCTCAACCTGTTCCCCCCGGACTGAGTAAGACCCCGGTCATTGTTGATAACAGATGATGTTCTCTGCAAGGATTGATCCCCAAGTTGCTGAAGGGCTGCTTCCAAACAAGGAAATGTCAGGTCTAAATTAAAACCAAGATCAGCAAACTTTTTCTTAACTCTGTGAAACCAAGAATTGTGACCTAAAAAACTCATTTGCTGAGATAATTCCAGTGCTTTCTGGATCAAAATTGGAGTGTCAGATGACATTATACGATATAAATAATTCAATACAAGTGATGAACAGTGATACGATATATTATGTATGCCACATTCAGCTAGAATAGCAACATTGGGGCTGGCGTGGGAGACTCGTAAGATAAATTTATAATATTTCATCAGAACAATCTCTAGTGGAGCCAGATCATAAAGGCCCCAGATATCAGCACCATACAAGAGTATGGGCTTAATCAACGTAATAAATAGATGGTGAAGAACATTAAAATCAGTGATATTAAGTGAGATAATTTTAATTTGCAAATTGCTCAAAGATTTGAAAGATTTGGATTGAATTTTAGAAATGCATTCATTAAATTTACCGTTCCAACTCAGCCAGATGCCTAGATATTTGAATTTACCAACAATTTGTAATTTTTGATTACCAATTGACCACTGATATTTGATAAATTTGGGGTTTTGACCAAACACTAGTATTTTAGTTTTATCAGAATTGATGGCCAGATGCTTGTTTATGCAATACTGATGAAGAGAGTTTATTAGGTTTTGAAGGTGATTGGGATTCTCAGAGAACATAACTAAGTCATCAGCAAAAAGAAGACAAGAGGAAGGAAAATTTAGAGTGTGATCGTGATCAACTTCAAGAGTAGAGTGAACATATTGAGGGAGATCATTGATGAAGAGTGAGAATAGCAGTGGGCTTAAATTGCACCCTTGTTTGACACCCTTGGATAGGGAGAAATAATTGGTCTGACCTTGTGACCCTAGGACACATGAAGATGATTTGGAATAGTAAGATTTTAGAAGAGATAGGATTTCTGGGCTAATATTCATGGCAGACAATTTAGACCATAAGAGGGAGTGGGAGACAGAATCAAATGCTTTTTTAAAGTCTACAAAGCAGCAATACAATTTTTTCTTTTTGAATATCTGGTGTTCAGCTAGTGAGTTCAGAATAAAGATTGCATCAGTTGTACGCTTGCCCTTTTGAAATCCAAATTGCTCTTTTGGGAGAACGTTCAAATCTTTTGCCCATTTCCTGATTCTATTGCCCAGGATTCTGGTAAACAGTTTACCAAAGCAACTGATCAGTGAGATACCACGATAATTTGAAGGGTCATCTTTATTACCAGATTTGTAAATTGGATGTATTATTGATGCAGCCCACGCAGAAGGATAGTCCCCACTTCTCAAAATGCGATTAAAAATAGACTTCATGGAAATTAACCATGGGAGTGGTAATGATTTAAGAACACCATTTGTAATCAAGTCAGGGCCTGGAGATTTGCCACCTTTTAACTCAGTAATTGCAGATTGGATTTCTTCGATACTAATTTCAGGTTCAACCGATTGGATAGGTGCGATTACAGAGGATAAATGTGATTCATCTGTCTGGGATGAAGCTGTATGCAAATTTCGAAAGTACTGCTCCCATTGAGAATTTGTAATGCTATTCCTATCAGTGTTATTACTGGACCTAGATTTATTATTAATGAGCTTCCAGAATCCTTTAGGGTTTTCTTTCAATTTATTTAGGATGTCTCGGTTCCACTTTACAGAAGAAATACTCTTTTTCCTCTTAATTAATCGCTTCCAAGCAGATCTGCAATCATAGTAAGCCTCACGGAGGATGTCATTGGAGTGATTGTGTTTCCAGGCAGCTAATTTGGCTGAGACTTCTTTCTTTTTCTGGTGGCACTCATCATCGAACCAAGAGAATGGATATTTATTTTTGTGATTTTTATTATAATTGCTAATATCATGTGAAATAGGAATTTTCTTTGCAAACCCAGACTTTATAGCAACCTGTAAAATTTTATGAGTGTAACAATTAACGATGTTATCAATAGGTGGAGTAATATTACCAAGATCATTTACTGGATCAGGATCTGAAAATTGTGGAGGTGGGGTACATTTTAAGATATCGCAGAAGGATTTCTTATTCTTCTCAAACCATTTGAGTTTATAGGAACTATTACTATTGGAGCTTGCAGCTTGCATACGATCAGACAGATTATTAGAAAGTTCCTGAGCCAAAAAATCAGTTGATTTGTTGCTATGATTAGAATTAATCAAAGATTTGCCAATTGATATCGATAGAGATATGGGACAGTGATCTGAAAATGCTTGTAAGCTTTCTACTTCAAATGATTGAATTAATTGAGCAAGTGAATCATCTACTATAGCATAATCTACACAGCTGGAGCCCATAGTGGTATGGCATGTGTAGGCACCCACACTGTAATCGGGAGGATATGATCCATTACAAATAGTTAAATTAGAGCCCATGCATAGGGACATTAGCTCAAGGCCATAAGAATTAACTTTCTGATCCTTAGAGGTTCGCTCACCAGGTAGAGCAAGGGACATGGAATTAGACTGGAAGGTAGCTATTCTTGCATTCAAATCGCCTATTAAGATGATACCACCCAATTGATTAAAGTGAGCTATTTCTGATTGGAGATCAGGCCAAGGAGGATCATATAGACAATGAGAGGAGGAGTCCAAAGGGGAAATGTAAGTCACACAAAGAAAGATATCTTCAGAAATATGAGGCGGAGATTTTTTTTAGTTTAAGCCAGATTCGGTCTCTATAAGATTTGACAATTTCCAAGTATTTGCATAGAGAAGGTTTCACATACAAGAGCAAGCCACCAGAGTTGCGCCTAGCCTTCCTATGCTTGGTAGGCCTTGGAAAATTAAAGGATTTGTATCCATGTATGTCAATGTTATAACCTAAGCTAGATTTTAACCAGGTTTCAGACAGAATAAAAATATCTGCATTTGAATCAGCAATGATCATTTGGATATCAACCATTTTTTCACATGATAGGCCATTAATGTTCCAATGGCATATTTTTATCACGTGGTCATCAGAAATGGCATGCACACTTGAATTTAAATTTGATTGCTGGATTAAGATAGGTGATTGCTCAGGACCGTTTTGGCAGGAATCCTATAAGGAGTCAAAGGACTCCAGGGATGCTACCTTTGATCCTTCGATGATTAGGTTTCCCCTGATCATGTATGAGGACTTGCCTTCGTGCCTGGCTTTCCTCATCCTATCTAGAAGTACTTTCTGATTCCTCTTTTGTAGAGGAGTAAGGTCGTCATTTATAAATACACGCGTGCCCTTCAGCATGCTACGCTTTTTCATGATGCTTACCTTCGATCTGGTGTCAGGGAAACTCACTAGAATGGGACGCGATCTTTGGTCCCCTTTCCTACCCAATCTTCTGGCCTGAATTGGCAGCTCACGCTCACCAAGTTTGTCGGAGAACATCTTGAGTACGATTTCCTCGGTGGATGAGGCGTCGTCCTCTTGAACCCCAATTATTACTGCGTTGTTTTTTCGCAGAGCGCGCTCATGAGACTCCAAGATACGTTGCTGGGACCTAAGGGCCTCACTCGCGACCGGGGGGGAGGGCTGTGAGCTTGATTGGTGGATAGACTCAAGCTTAGTCGCTAGATTCTGGACACTACATTTGAGATCATTCACATCTTGGCGCAATTGGTCGAACTCTGCCACAATCTTTGCGATCACGTCTTCCTCGCCGCTGGATGTAGAAGCGACAGAGGCAGGGCCGGTTGTAAATTTCTTTAATATGCATAAAGGGCAGTAAAAAGGCTGGGAATCTTCCATCGCCTGGATAATCTCGGTAGAGAGCCCAACGCAGGGTGGATGGCACCAACGCTTGCAGGTTTCACATTGAATAACTGTTCCTCCTTTTTTCGATTTACAAAAACAAGTACCCGGGTCTGCCTTCTTCCCTTTTCCGCGATTCTTCTTCGTGGCTGACGATTCCAGAGTGGGATGCGAGGTTGTTGGGGGAATTCGCCCCGTGCAAGACGAGTTCTGGTTCGATCTATTCAGAACATCGCCGGTCTTTTCCGCCATGTTGGAGTAACCATGGAGATATGATATATATAGCGTGTGGAACTTCCTAACAAAGAAGTGACGAGATTTGCCGCGATCTCGTGTTTTGTGTGTACTTGTCTACGTTCGGTGCTCGCCTTACCCCAGTTGATAATGTATTAATTTTCCTAATCAAACGATAAATTCGAGTGACTTGACACTACTGGCACTGAGCTACCGATCCAAGTTCATGAAACGTTATCTCCATAGATCGTTGATCAATTATATAATATTTCCTAGACAGTGAATACAGTAGCTAACAACAAACGTGCCTCAAGGTACCCTTTCCAAATAACCCATCATTCCAATTGTTCCCATCTAGCCATATAGGCTACTTGTTTTTATTGTGTGTGCTTAACATAGGACTTGTTTATTGTGTGGTGTGTGTCACACAGGTAGTTATCCCATAATCATTGAGCTCTCACTGTCTCTGTAGGTCTCTCTGTACTGGGTCAGCAGGAAGGTGAGCTGAGCTGAATGGAATTGTGGTGAAAACAGAGCAGAATGTGTTGAATTTTATGTGACTGTTATTTGTTAGTGAGACAACATCAAGCAACTAATTACTATTGTAACTGTGAACTATGAGGGTAGTCCAATCCAACAAATTGTAGTATCAAGCTATTATAGCTAAATCAGAAGTCACCAAGTCATGATAAATTCATGATGAAAGTATCCATTGTTGTGTACCCCTTTTTGCTCTCTATATAGCTATGTATGTATGTATTGTGGGCATTTTATGGATGGCATGGGGTGATTGTGAAATGCCTGGGTAAATTGGTCCAGGAGTTAATGACCTTGATCACTCAGTGTATTACTAGATTCATTATATCACTGTATTAATTTCAGTGAATCACTGCTCTTAATAAAATTATTTCTATATTTGGTCAATTGCTGCATGTGCGCATGCTCTGAAAAAAAATCTTCCTCAAATTAGTACTTGATTTACAAAACGTTCAGACAGCTGCAGTAAACATCTTCAACACATTGACGAACAGACTTGAGAGAAAAAAAGCCCATTGGCAATGACATTTATGTTTCTGAATGTTTGCATGTGAGGGACATGAATCTTTGTTTGCCTCATCTTTGTTTTCCTTTCGTTTCCATTCAGCTGGATCTCTTTCATCCTTTACATCTTAGGACTAGCGATATCCTTTCCCTCCTTTTCACATGATATTGACATCTACGAATGTCTTGCTTCCACAATCAAATACACAATGTTGGCAACTCTATCTCCCCTGAAGTTGTCTAACTCACTCAATAGAGTTGAATACCCCCAACCCTGGGAGAGCTGGGGTGATTACGACTGTCTTTACTTGAGTATTATATCAAAGTCAAATCTTGTTATGCTCTCATCTGTGATTTCCGTTAATAGCAGAAATTAATTTGCCACTGTTTAGTGCTTTTGTACAGTTAGCATGGAAAGTTGATTGCATGAGCAACCTGAAAATTAGACCTGTCATTTGATAAACATATATTATCACTTCACTACTAGTCATGTACTGTAATACCAAAATAAATTTCCACAACTAACGTGTAAAAATAGCATATTCAAGAATGAATTGCTCTATTCATCAAATATTTGTGTTTTATATGCAATATTGTGTGTTGACTCTATTCTGCTTCAATTTGATTTCCTTAACTTCCCTTATCTGAAAAGCTTTTATAAGCCAATGTCCACAGAGGGACAGATGACTGTACTTGACTCAGGACTGTAACATATGTGCTCCAGGTGTATGATGTCCAGTCAAACATCAACTACGTACATAGCCCAATACAATATGGAACATAGGATTAGATGCTGTTAAATTCGAGTGATGGTATGTATGTACTTACATACACACAGTAAGGTTTTTTCCTAGAGGTGGACGCTTGTATTGAAATACTTTGCATTTGCGTATGAGGTACATGTGTACAGTGACTGTTACTAAGGTTCTCAACTACATACAAATATATATGTGCATGTTGCATGAGTCATGGCAGCACATGTATTTGCAGCTAGGATCCCAAACCTGAGTCAAAGTGGTAATTTTATGATATCGTGTTTCTGTATGTGTTTCAGGATATTTTATCTCAATCTTCTGTGAATGTTGATGTTGGGATGTTTCTTTCTATAATTTCAAATCATCAAACATACATGCGTATGTACAATACAAGTGTATACCTGCATGTACAAACACTATATTATGTGTATAGTAGTCTACATGTATATACCAAATTTTTTAACTGCTTTTGTTCATCTTTTGCACTTTCTGCAGTTGTCGTTGACTCTTATTCTCCTGTCACCACTGTTGAGCAAGGAGAGAGCATTGTACTGGTGTGCAGAGTAGTGAGTGGGTGTACTGCCATCAGTGACACTTTCCTACAGTTGGACTTGTAATGGAGGGACTTGCGAGGGTACAGAAGTGGTGTCTGGTAATAGACTGAGGATTGGTGTACTCAGTAGTGGTCTTCATGGTGGGACGTTCACATGTAGTGTAACTGGAAGTGGAGTGTCAGTCAGTGGAACATTCACTCTTACTGTGACTGGTGAGGAAAAAGTACTCAGTCTACCTTCAGGATATGTAACGTGTGTTACTGTCATGGTTGCACCAATATGGTATTGGCTATACGTAGCTTGTCAGTCAGCCATCTATCATAACATTGGTATTGACTGTGTGGTTCCTGTTATGACTGAAAGTGAATCATACAGTGAAAGATTAAGTTTATCATGTCATGTCATTTGCCTATGAGACTACTACATATGTTGAATCATCTACAGAATGTCTGAATTGAGATCATCCATTAGGGGAATTAATAGCAAGAATGTTTCATTTGTATATTGAGATAACTTTTAATTATTTCTTGTGGAGCAACCAATCGGCCACACAAAATTTTAGATTGGCCAACAGTATCAGAGAATATATTGATATTGTTTTATTGGTACATCCTTTGAGTGTACGTCCAATTACTAATAGTATTATACTGTGAGGAAATGCCATTTGTATCCTGGTTGAGAGGTGGATCGAAGTAAAAATTATGCATACATGAGCCATGTAGTACAGATCAGTGATACAACACAGGTCACCTGATGGTTTTCATGGTTAGGAGGATTAAGTGAGAACAAGGCAGAAATTAGTACACACATTTCTATTGCTTAATATAATATTATTTTTAACAATAGAAATGTGCATGGATGCAGTACAAATTGTTTATTATTCACTAAACAAAGATACAACTGTATTACATGTAATAGTTGTATCCTGGGTGGCGAATGATAGACAATTTATATGGCAAATATCCGCATAGTCCAATAAAACATATTATATGCAATAGAAATGTGTTTACTAATTTCCTGCCTTGTTCTCACGCAATTAATCCCAACAATGAAACCTGTCTGGTGAACTGTGCACACATCAGTGACCTGTGCTTCCAGCGCTGATGTGTGCACACTTTTCTCTTTGAAGTTTCGCCGAACCAGGATACAGGTACTCTTGACAACGTCACACTTGGTGTATGTAATGTGTTATTCTTTGCAGGCATTTAGTACATGGCAATTGACCAGCATCGAGTTTGGAGTCTTTTGCTAAGCCTTACTATTGAGCAAATTCTTGCAATTATTGCTCCGTTCCATGTTGATGTGCACTATATTGGACTACCTGCATGTTGTACCACATTCACCTGTAGTTATTACATGAAATTATTAAACTGTATTGTGCCTAACCTATCATTTGCATCCATTTCACCATGAACATATGTATGTACACAGAACCTATTAAAAACTTGCATATGTGCTATGTATATGATGTATGATAATATAATCACATACATACATTTAATGTTGATATAGATAAATACATTCAGTTGACACTTGCAGTACATTCACATGTACGTAGATGGACTGGTATTGTCTGCTCAAGGGATGGCTGTACGTGACTACTTCATTCCAAGGGACAGCTTCATCACAGACAGCTCTCTGATAACATCAGGTGGAAGCTCAGCTGCGGTAGCTTGTCGCAGTACTAATGGAAACCCAATGTGGTCCTACCCTAATGGTACTGCAGTGACTACTGAAACAACAGTCAACATCTACCAGAACATTCGAAATAGTGTACGGTCTGATCTAATGATTGGTGACCTATCCACCTTCACCAATGGTGACTATACCTGTACTGGTACCTTTACTGGTGGAAGTATATCAGCAGTACTAGGATTGTACATTATGAATGGTGAGTGTGTGTGTGCATGGATGAGTATGTGCATGCATCCATGAATACTGTGTACAGTTTGATCACTGTACAATGTGGCAATTATGTTACAAATTAATGTATTGTTTATCCATATATATTATATTTTAGTTTGTATGTTTGTGTTTTATATATCGATCAATCTCAATTTATGGTACAGAACACTACCAAATGCTACATGATAACAAACAAGGTCCTTGGGAGTGTCCTTTGGGGATTAAAATGGCCATTTACCTGTTCTCTTGGAGTTATTCTTTGCTTCCAGTTTTTCCTTGATTGCTAGGTACCATTTTAATTTCCATTTCTCTTAGTCACCCAGTAACTGGTACTAGCAAACTGGTCAATTTGTAATTGTACAGCAAAGATAATATTATTGGCAAATGCGGTTACATATAAATATGCCATGTGAGGAATTCATTGGTAATCATAACATGTGAAATAATCAGTATAGTTCCAACAACTCTCAGTCTGTATATTGTAACATGACCAACTTCTTCCTTGATCTTTCACTCAATTAGTCATTCAGTTTGTCACATTCTATGATAATGCTGTATATGAATTTTGTATAGATTTCTTTGTCCTATCCGCAATAGATGAAAGGTGCCATGGTTTACCAATTTTAATTGATGTTTCCATGATTGTTTTAATTAACACAGGAGTCCATATACATACCATTGAAGGCTTTCATAGTCATGTATGTACTGTATGTCCAGTATGTATGTACATGTAGTCGTGCATAGTGAATAAGACTGTACTTTATTTCATATTATGATATTATAGTACAGTGCTGAAAATAACCATTTGTCTATGTTTGGACACATGTCCAACCAAACTCAGTTTTGGTCGGACGCTTGAATAATATGGTCGGACGTATTTTTCAACAACTGTGAACACATCTTTAATATCACTGATCATAAAATAGTGTCAAGTAAGCATAAAAGACAGCAATACAGGAAAACTAAAACAAAGCAATGGTTACTGCAACACAATAGGGTCATCATGATTGTGTGGGTTCATCCATAGGCGACTCCTAGGCCTGCAGCCCTTCTTTGCTCTTTCTTAAGCAGCAGCATGGCGTGTGTGTGTGCTGATCTGACTGAGCGTGATCCTTCACATTGCTCGTACGAACTGAATCCGCACCGCCGATCCATCGATCGCTGAAATTGCGTCGACCCATGATGCTCGCCTTAAACTTGCTGCAGACTGAGCACTTCTAGCGCTTAAATATCCTCTTCCTACCGTCTGAAATTGTGTCGCAGTTGAGCCGCGATACGTTGTGATACTCACGATCCTAGTCCGTGCGCCACTTCTTGAAGGTTTTCGTAAGTAGCAGCTCGCTTACGCGCAGATTCGTCCTCAGACACTTGAGAAGCACCTCTTTTCATCCTAATACCGTCCACTGAAACGTTTCACACTTCGTTCGATTGTCTCTTTGTTGTTAACTAGCGACGGTTCTCAAACCGTGTGTTAGCGATCAGCCATATTGTTCGGACAAGATGGCCGACTATTAACTGGAATGTCCGCACCAACGAATATTTGCACGGAAAATGACCAATGACCGACTGCTATTTTCAGCACTGTAGTATTGTAGTGGCTGAGGTATGTAATGTGTGGCTTCATTTCATTGTTAAATAAAGGAAGGGTGCCTTAAGGCAATAGTGTGTTGTGTTGTCTGTGGATGATGTATAGTGTGCAATTGAGCATATGACATATACTGTATGTAGGGTTGGGCGATACTGATTTTTTGATACATACGATTATCGTGCAGCAAAATATCGCGATATACGATAATATCGTGATATTTGAAATAACAATAATAATAACCCCAGAATATGCCCGAAGTACACTTTTTAGTTATTAAAATTCACATTTCGACTCGCTCGTTCGATAATATGTGTCATTACGTGTAACCGCAACAATGAATTTATATTACGCGAGAAAACATGGCCGATTTCGAAACGCGGAGAATAAGAAATGGACTAGAATTCGAGTGCAACGGCTTCAACGACCGTAAAAATTTCAGCGAAGGGTCTTTTAAACCTAAGAAAGACATCCAAATAATTCAAGTGCAGGGGTCGATAGTGCTACTGCTTTACACCAACCGCGATGTATCGTCAATACGATATATCGCGGGCTGGACAATCACTCGCGATGCGATAATCGTGTAAATCATTATCGCGATATTATCGTATAATCGGAATATCGCCCAACCCTAACTGTATGTTGATTCCATGTGCTATTATTCTGCGCATTCACACAGCCACCTCACTAGATCCCCCAACCAGCTTGATGTCAGGGACTGTTACTGCTACTAGTATTGTGGTGATGTGGAGTGGAGCTGGATCTCCAGTGAATGGGTACTACATCAGTTGGAGGAGGACAGACCTTGGTAACAGTGCTACTGTAGAATATGCACAGGTTACAGGTGCTACAATGCACATGCTGATTAACCTGTTTGCTGGTGTAACATATGATATCACTGTATGGTCAACCGATGGTACAGGAGTTAGCTCTCCTGTTAGCCGTCAAGTAACAACTTCAGAAAGTGGTGAGTTGTCACTCCATGTAGACTGAGTACAGCAGACTCACATTCTAGAGCCACATACACACTCACAGGCTCTTGTGCCCCTTGTGAACACTGCCTCAAATCCTTTCTCATAAGCAGGGAGGTGGAATCTGACCACATGGTACTATACTACTGTAACTAACAGAACTATCACCAATATCATCCCACATGCACAGTATAGTGTAGACCAATTCCATCCCACATGTCCAGCTCCTACTGCTAGTGTTTGGGTTTATTATTCAAACAATATTCTGTACCTGTACTGGCTGTGAACACCAGCCCCCTCTCCAGTGTAGTCCAGTATGACAGTGTTATGGGTGACGTTACCTGTTCTGTACTTCACATCTCCAGCTCCTACTGCCCCTCGACTACTGAGAGTAGTAGACTCTTCATCATGTCAGTTGGACTGGCTGCCTCCTGCTCAACCCAATGGTGCTGTGACGTACACTGTACAGTACCAGACAAGTGGGAGCTTCATGGACTTGACCACTGGTCTCACCACCACTCACCACTCAGCAGTTAATCTACCATTTGGTACTAGTGTGGCAGTGAGGGTGCAGGCAGTCAATACTGCTGGGACAATTACCAGCAATACTGTTGTATTACAAGGTATTCATGTAGGACATGATTGCATGTACACATTGTATATCTCTGCCATATCATTGCAAGCTCTTGTATTCTTTTGCAGGGGGGTATCAATAGAAAAGGTGTGCACATTTTATGTGTGATATATGTACCTTCACCTTGATATGTGGACTGAAGCTACTACTAATGTATCCTAGTAACTTGCCATCTTGGTCTTGTCTTAGATCCTCGGCCAGTATCCCCCATGGCTGTACTGACCTCACCAAACACCATCACTGTATCCTGGAGTGCTCCTACTGGTATGACCTGTCCACCAATCGATGACTACATCGTTGTGTACAATAATGGGAGTGGTAACATGATGGTTGTATCTACATCGCCATGGACACTACCAAACCTACAACATGGCACTACATACTCCTTGTTTGTGGCTGCTCGCAGTGAGGGAGTTCCTGGAGTGTCAGTAGCTACAAATCCTCCAAGTATCACTACATTGTTGGCAGGTATGTATGTGGACTGTGGTGCTGTATGTAGGTATGTATGTGGACTGTGGTACTGGATATTCATAAGTACTATGTACGTACATAGGTTGTACATACATTGTATATGACTGTACAACTAACTCATTTCTCATGTTTCTGCACTAACCATATTCATGATCTGGGTGCCTAGTATAGTAGAATCACAACTGAAGGTTTCCTCAGGGATATGTATGATCATGACCATTCTGTGTTTACTGCTTGTAGGAACAAGTACAGTAGAAAGGTTTCTTTTCATTTGAGTCTTTTGTGCTACAGCTCCAGTCTTTGGTACACTCTTGACAAACTCCACATCTGTTTGGTTGACCTGGAGTCCAGTAACCCCTGGATCAGTCCAGTCTTACAGGCTAACCATCACTGGGGGAGGAACACAGCAAACAGCTACTGTGCTTGTCTCTGGTAGAGATCATGTGTTCAGTGGTCTCACACCATTCACTGAGTACACTGTTACCATAGCAGCAGTGGACACCATGAATAGAGAGGGGGTGATGACCACCAGGACAGTGACTACAGCCAAGTCAGGTATGAATGAATGGAGAGTATGTGTAGTTTCTCCAGTGAAGGTCACTATCACCAATCCTGTACTGCACATCACAGTTTACCACCCACACTTATTGTGGTCACTGGGTCCAGAGTTAATGAATGTGTAATACTGTATGAATAAGTAGATATAAGCAGGTGTGATGCAACCAGTGAATCGTTGAGTTTCTCTTCGGACTATACCACAATGGTATAAACTTTAGTACATGGTTTGGTTCATATCTCTGTAACCACCAGGCAAGGTGCCTTGAGTGTGCAGCACTAGCTGTTGATGAAGCATCTTAGATTAAACGTCTTGAAAAACTTGAGCTATATCGTTGTCTATATTCGTGGACTCAGTATTTGTGGACAGACACAGGCAATACATGCATTCATTACCCATTGACCTGGTGACCCCAATTATTGTGGACAGTGAGCATGTACGGTACTTTCAGTAAAAAAGTGAACGTACTACGGGTTGCCTACGGATGAACGGACGGGTAAAGTACGGTTTACCTACGTGTTGATACCTACGGGATACGTACGGGTTGTTAAATGTCTAGAGAAAGTGATAATCGAAAAGAATGCAGACCTCACATGCCCTTTCAAGTGTAAAAGAAATCCAGAAACCTTCTTTTGTGAGAAGAGTAACGTCCGTTGGAAAGATCGTCCTCGTCAGAATCCCCCTTCGTTGATTCGAGCTCGTTTAAGGCATAGACGAGCCTTCGCATGGCAAAAAAGTGTCCAAGAGCGACAGCGGTAAGTCCAAAAGGTTAGAAAACCATGTAATTTCGAATATTCCGTGCTAATCCTCTGTTTCCGAAAGATTAGCACTCGAATTCGCTGGTATACATCGGTCGAATAAGCCATTTTTCTTCGTCTCGCGGAATCAAAGCGCACCGTCATTGCGCAAGAATTATGACGTATCATTGTCACCTTCGCCTCAAGTAATTATCACTTGCTGAAGAATGCAGTAGAAGTACGGGTCACTCATTTACGGGTTACGGACGTGTCGACTACGTACGGTTAAAAAACGGGTACGGGTACGCCCGTAGTACGTTCAGTTTTTTACTGAAAGTACCGTATATCCTTTATTACCTTGTGTGTGTGTGTGTGTGTGTGTGTGTGTGTGTGTGTGTGTGTGTGTGTATGACAATGTAGTATGTACAGTACATATATTGTTTGTTAAAGTCTGAGGAATGTCTAGTCCACCTCAGAGTATTTTGTTTAACAGATCTAGGACCAGTAGCTGTTGTCAACACACCACAAGCTGTGACCAGTACAAGTGTGATGGTTTCATGGTTACCAGCTGACAATCCTGTCAATGGTACAGTCACAGGATATCAACTGACTGTAGTGATTCTAGGAGCCACTGACAATACTACCCACTCCGTTGTCGCTGTTGATGGAGCATCTACCACGACTGCCACCTTGACATCTTTAGGTATGTAAGTGACAGAATATTACATTAGTCATACTTTGTCTATAGTGTGTTGATTCTGTGTTTATTTACACGTACCAATTTATTACCCAAGTGGTTGTAATTGGTTGCATAACTTGCAATAATTTTTGAATGTTTCCAATACTTAGTGTAGGTAGCTCTCCTATGAAGGTTTACAACTAAGTTACATTGATATTTCTGACTAAGTAGCTTTGCACTCCAATTGTGAGTATTATTAATTTTAAACTCCATGTGTACTGTAAATTTACAAAATGGCCATGTGGGGCTTTGTGTGTTTTACGTATTTTAAAATTTAGTTTAATATGTATGTAGTATCTACATACGTACGTGCTTATTTCAAGTGTGAGTGAGGTAAATAATTCTGTTGTATTCATGACTTCCATTTTGTTAGTACAAGGTTGTCCATGTTCTTAATCGCATTTATAATAATGTATGTGCTATTATTATCTTGTGATTGTTAGTTCCTGGTATACCATACTTTGTGGAGGTACGGGTGGTCACCAGTATGAGTGAACTGGGACTTCCCAGAGCATCCAGTGTGTTCTTCTCACAGGAAACAGGTCAGGAGTTATCTGTACTCAGCCTAGTCCACTGTCACTCCATTATCACATTATACTGCCACACAGACGCTGACCCAGATGTACAGGTGTCCAATTTGAATTACGATATGGACAACAATAGATTGTCATGGACACCCATCCCTCTATTTGAAGCCCGCCACTTCTTCAACTACTCCATCACTGCTACCCCTAGCAGCAGCCATACTCAGAAGAAACAGAATTCCTCTACAGTGATTGTACCATACTCAAATTGTGGCGATGTTTGCTCTGTTCAATTAACTTTGTCTCCCAACACCAACTATTTAGTGACAGTGGCAATCACCAGGAGCACAAATGTTGGGATCCCTGGTAAAGACAATCTCACGTCATGTGACATTGTTTATGCTTCTTTTATATATTATTGGTATGCTTTTTATATAGTTGCTGTAATAACGAACTTTGGATCAACAACTCCAAATAGTACTGTTAGTATGTGGCATATCTTGCACTAATGAAGGCACTCTATATACTATAGTTTGAACATATGTAATACATGCTGAAGTACACGTAATATCATATGCAATTGTGGAAGCCCTTGTGAACACATCACCATACAGATGTATATATAACCTACATAATATTATATGTGTACACTCAACATATTCGAACATGACTACCTACTACTGCACATAGTAATGTGAGTATGTGGCATTTGTTGCACTAATGCATACTAAAGTACACACATGCATTGTATGCAATTTGCCAAATCACTTGTGCACACATCACTAGACTAGTATGAGCCACATATGCATGTAAACATTCGAACATGACTCTTTGTTCACCCAATATCCACACATCCTACTATACATTGATCATACATAAAAATTGTGTTATTTCCACAGACCGAGTGCTCATGCTCATGTGTGCTAACTGGTGTCATCAGTGGAATAGTGACTGGAGTTGTAGTGGCTGTACTCACTGGTTCTGTGATGGCCATTTTGATGTATGTCATAGTCAAGCGTGTTAGGACCTCTACCACTAACACACCAAAGGAAGTGGTCTATGAAGACCCAACATACATCAATGGAGACGAGGATTTTGAGTTGACACCAAATCCTGATTATATATCTTTGGATACCAAGTGATTTGTACAAACTTAAGGCCGGAATGAATAAATTTTGAGTTCTGAGTTGCATAAAATTTGGTAGTATAAATTGTATTTAATTTCTTATAGCTACTTTGTTATAGTAATTCAGACTCTGCATAATTAATTTTTGGTTTGTATGAATGATAATTTTTCTCCATATTAAGTGATTTCTTGGAATGGTAATCATTACTGTTGCATGTGTATACATAATAATTATATTATTATATATATTACACTTACCACTATACCTTAATACATAGTACTGTATATTGTACTTAACTGATCATAGTACACTATCTTTACTCAACACCATAGAATCTATGCTAGCACTGTGACATCATCAGTGCAATAGTGAATGCCATCATAGTAGCTGGGTTCACATGTTCTTTGATGTCCATTTGATGTTTTCTATAGCAAGACATGTACATGATCCCAAAGCTGCTAACACCAAGGGTGTGGAGTGAGTGGTCTATGAAGAGCCAACAACATATGTCAGGACAGATATACTGAATATTGTGCTATCTGGCATCAGGTTCAGCTTATGGAGTGAATATGACGTGTTTAGTACTTAAGCAGAAAGATCCAACAACTACAATAATCTGAATATGCCTACCATTTTTTGTGATCACGTCTGAAGTTGTAAAACCCATTTCTTATCCGTAACTACTATGTTATAGTAATTCAGACTCCGCATAATTATATTTTTGTTTTGTATGATACACGATCTGTACCTCCTTATTAATTAATTGATATCTTAGAATGTACTATGTTATAATAATAATATACACTACATATTAATAATAATAATATATTACTACAATAAAGTACATATTATTGACATCATTAGAGTGATTACATGTATATTGATATTGATGGCATCATCTCCATAATAATATGCATATATAGTTATATAATATTATATTACTGCATATTACTGTATGGGTAAGAGTGATTAGAATCTTGTACACTCAGAGGTAGAGATATCCCTCTCAGACCATCATGCAGGTCAAGGGCATGTTTACCAGACACGTGTGGTGATTACTTGGCCCGACTTCCCCGGAGGTACAGGTGGTAGATCTGAGCAGTGCAAAGCACATTGCCGTGTGGAGCCATCCTATTGTGATGCTGTATGCCTGTTAACGTTTCTTAGCCAGAAGTGCTGCTGGTCGCTTGTAATTAAAAGACTGTGGCTGCCTTGCCCATTCCACCACTTGCAGCAAAAATCAATGGTGTGAATGAGGTTCTCTCCACTTCTCTCACCGTTGTCGTGAGGCTCTGCGTTTGTCTCGTTCGTGCCTTTGACAAGTGGCTGCTATCTGTTCAGTTTGGTTGGATGGGGCGCATAGATTAAGAACCCCAACATCATAAAATGCCCGGTGGAACTGGCTTCCCCAGAAGCCTTTTGTGCTGATGTCTAGATTGATATCTTAAAATGATATGGAAATATATATCCATTAATAGGTATTACATGCACGCACGCACGCACACACACACACACACACACACACACACACACACACACACACACACACACACACACACACACACTAAAGCACTAACATTAAGTACCTTCTTGCATAGCTCATGGGAGCGGGGACATGTCAACCTGATAGTTTAGTCAGACCTAGCTGTGGATGTAATCTAACGTATGAAGCAATTCCCTCCATATGTGGCTCATAACCCTAGCTATATTCGGAGGTTCTCAAAACACCAACACCTCCTTGTGGGGTTGTGTCTGTGGTGCTATGGGGCGAAATTCTGATTATAGCACCACAGACACAAACAAGCATGCATTATCTCCCGAGGATGTGTTTGATGATGATGGTGATGACGTTACTACGGGTGGGCACAATATTAACACTGGGTATTTTGACCCGGATCCGGAGTCCTTAGCATGGTTACACGCGGGATACGTCTCAAGACTATGAATATAGTTAACATTCCACCCACAGGTGGAAGGTTTGCTTCGGTGGTGGTTCTTCTTCGTTCGATGTTACAGTAATGAAGCGTCTACTGAAACTTGAAATGACTCTAGTTCTATTTGTGGTGGTATTCACTCTCACTGGTGAGTCAATTACGTCTATTCTGTCCCAAAACAGTTCATTTCAACGAACACTCCTTCAAAGGTTCAGTGATAGCTATAATCGTTTCAATTTGTCGGTATTGGACAGCTTCGTTATTAGAAGATTATATTCTGTGTTCCGACTGTGGATTCTGATTGTTTTTATGCACGTAGAGTGCGGCATGATGATTCGGACACCATGATTAATCGGACATCCGTTCTTGAAAAGCAGACGCATCCAAGGCTTCAAACTCGGCAGGCAGCCGGAGTATGAGGCTGTTACTTCTATCAGAAAGTTTGGCTGTCCCAGCCTGTTTCGACAGAGAGATAGCCGGGGAAGAGCGTCGAACCGTGAGGGGACGATTATTCGGACGGTAGGCATGATAATTCGGACAGTCGTGTTCACACGGACAGGAAAGCTGTTCCCCCTGATGCTTTTACGTCAAAATGAAGCCCGCTCTGTCAGCTCTTCGAACAGCAAACTGACGAAGAAAGGCGGTCATCCATGGCCTGGAAGATGGGACGAATGTGGGCGGTGGTGGAGGGATGAAGATTCGGACACCTGTTTTTTGGAAGTGCAATACTTCCTGTTTAAAATCCCCACTACTAAAGAGTAAGTACCACTCATACAGCAATTTCTTAGGCAGTAATCAGAGTACGCTCTGGTTTCAAGCAATAAAGGCCACCCTTCTGTACCTAATGTACTAGTCTCGTATGCCAATGCTCATGCAGAGCTTGATCAGCATTACCTACAATGATTAGACTGCTGTGTAGTGCCCTAGTGACTATATTGTCAACTTTGTCATTGCTATATATATGCTGGGTAGTATCTATGGGCAAACCTAAAAACATATTTCTGCCTGCTGTCAAAGTATGTATATAAGTAACACAACAATACTGGTCAGAGTATAAAAATAACACAATAAGACTGCATGGTCATTGCTTGCATGCAGCACAAACAAAACACATGCTCTTGGCCCGAGAGTGGCTGACACCTGCACAGATGCAGTGGTGCCACCCATTGCACTTGCTGCACTGTAGCCAAGTATGTGCACTTTTGTGGCTGCACTTCTTCCTTTCACACTCAGTGCCTGCAGTTGGAGGAGACTGCTGTGAGGCTGCAACATTTTGATTAGTGTTTTGCTTCGTCTGTGCCCGCTTCTTCTCCATTTCCTCTTTCTTCTTCTGTCTTTCTTCTGCTTTCTGCTTTTGTTTCTGTTCTCTTTGCTGTTCCAGCTCTTCTCGTCTTCTGCGCTTTTCCTCTTGCTGCTGAAGTCTTTCTTCTGCTTTTTTCTTCCTCTTTTCTACTCTTTCCAGTCTTTCTGCCTCCTTTTGTAGTCGCTTAAGTTCCTTTTCCTTCATCTCCATCATGCAATCCTCACTTGTTAATACACGTGCTCCTTTAGTGTATGTTGTTGTCTTCCTTGCAGGTGGTGTTGGGATGTGCAGGATCTTCTCCAGCGTTGAAGGCTGGTCTACTTTCTTACCACATCTGCTAGGATCCCTGCCGGGCATGGTCAATGTTGCCCTGATGGTGCACTGCGGAACCTCGAGTAATGCAGGATCTTCAATGTGGACTGGCCATTCAGTCTCCTGGGCACATAACCACTGCTCGTACCTTCGGTCAGGCACATCGTAGCCTTCTTCACGCCTTGTCCTGTACTTCCGAACTTCTGCAGAGGTGAAGTGCAGTGGAGTCTCCTGGCTTGGTCTTGGCATCAGTACTTTTGTGTGCTGAGCTGGCAATTGCCTGTTAGTTGGCTCTGGTGGGTACTGCACAATCTGTAGATGGTGTCTTGGAAGGACTGGTGTTGGCAGCTGTTCCAGGGTGTCGAGAGAGACAAGACGTGATGGTGCACCTGTGTTAGCTGGGTGGCGTGGTGTAGTTGATGGTGTAGCGAAAGGGACAAAGAGTTGCTGTCGTGGTTCAGATGTTGGAGATGTATCTGCAATCTGTGACAGCACAACCTCACGATTTGGAGGGAACACGCCCACTTTACGAAAGCTCGAAACCACATTCTCCATCCTCATGCTCTTCATCCAGGTGGAGTGGAAGATCTCTGAAAAATTATAACGATTAACAACTCTTCCAGGGTTTCTGCTGCAGTATCGATGGCACTCCTCACTCCAGCACCGCTTTAGTGAGCCAAACACACCGTTGTCCAAAGGCTGTAGGATGTGCGTTGTGTGGGGTGGTAGGCAGAACAAAACAACATTCTCTGCAGCAGCAATCCTCAGCAGCTCTGGCTGGTAGTGGGAACTGTGGCCATCTAGGAGAAGTAGGAGTGGCCTCACTGGTGGGGCATGGACAAGAAAGTGATTCTTGAACCATTCTTGGAACAGTTCGGTGTCCATCCAGCCATTCTCGGAGAGTCCGTAGAATGTTCCTGGTACCTCTCCTACGGTCATGTCTTGCCTAAGGGTCTTCCTATCGAACACCACCATAGGCGGGATGCAGTAGCCAGATGCGCTCCCACAGGCTAGCACGGTAATTTGTGCCTTATCATTGCTAGTAATAGCATAAGGGTGCTTCTGGCCAACTGCAGCAACCACCTTTGGTGGCTTATGTGACAGGGGCAGACCTGTCTCGTCACAGTTGAAGATCTGTGATGCACGGTGGGTCAGCCCATGAACCTCCATTGTGTGCTCCAGGAGATCAAAGTACTGCGCTATGGTGGTTGGATCATTTGCTGCAGCACGAGCATATGATAGGGCTTCTGAGTTGCGGAGTGTAAGTTGTGGTTGCCTTGTCTTAAAAGAGTCCCACCAGCCTTTGGTGACTTGCTGATTGCTACCCCGGGAAAACAGAATTTGCTGCACTATTGTCAGTACTTCCTTCCTGGACTTTGCATACCCAACCGTGCCACAACCAATCAAAAATGCTGCCAGGCGCTCCTCCTCATTGTCACTGAGAAGCCGTCTCGCACTCTTGGTACACTCTGTGTACTTGCCTTTCCAATGGTCGCTTAGTGTGGACTTGGGGACTCCATACTCTTCTGCCGCTCTCCTTATACTCATTTTCTTTTCTTCAACTGCTTCAATGGCTCTTTCAATCTTGTCATACTTGTAGTCTCTGTACTTAGATGGTCTCTCGGGCAAGCTGACAAGTGTGCCTCCCCCTGGTGCTCCGGCTTGTGATGTAACTACACGTTTCTTCATTGTGTCTGCAATTTGTCATGCAGCATATAAAATAGTTTGCTTGTATATATTGCATGCACAGTATTTTAACTGTTGTTTGTAAATAATAATGTAATTGTGTCCATATTTTCTGTGGTTTCAGAGCCAGATGCTTACAGTATTATTTTATTTTTAATATATATTATATATTTTAATATTATATTAGTTAAATGCTGGTACATTCACCTCACCTTCAGGTAGTGTAGCAAGGCTCGATCGCGAAGTATTATTATGCTCTTACAAGCCGGCAACGAAATTTCAAATTTCCCGCACTTTGTAAGCGGTCTACTTTAACTCCATAATGACGTATTTGTGAAAAATTAACTATTAATAAAATATTATATGTATAATATACATAATACATAATATATATTGCACACAAAATTAATAACACTTGACCTAGAATTAACGATTCTGTTGATTTCTTGAATTTCTACGAATGGTTAAGCTTAGACCCTTTTAGCTGAGGCAAATAACATCCAGAAGCGCATTTCTAAACTGCCAGAGACGAAGAAGTCCAAAAACAGGTGTCCGAATCTTCATCCCTCCACCACCGCCCACATTCGTCCCATCTTCCAGGCCATGGATGACCGCCTTTCTTCGTCAGTTTGCTGTTCGAAGAGCTGACAGAGCGGGCTTCATTTTGACGTAAAAGCATCAGGGGGAACAGCTTTCCTGTCCGTGTGAACACGACTGTCCGAATTATCATGCCTACCGTCCGAATAATCGTCCCCTCACGGTTCGACGCTCTTCTCCGGCTATCTCTCTGTCGAAACAGGCTGGGACAGCCAAACTTTCTGATAGGAGTAACAGCCTCATGCTCCGGCTGCCTGCCGAGTTTGAAGCCTTGGATGCGTCTACTTTTCAAGAACGGATGTCCGATTAATCATGGTGTCCGAATCATCATGCCGCACTCTACATCTGCTGTTAAATATAGCGTGTGGAACTTCCTATCCAAGAAGTGACGAGATTTGTCGCGATCTCGTGTTTTGTGTGTACTTGTCACACTGGGGTAAGGCGAGGGGTAAGGCGAGCATCGAACGTACACAATGTGTACGTTCGATGCTCGCCTTACCCCAGTTGATAATGTATTAATTTTCCTAATCAAACGATAAGTTCGTGTGACTTGGCACTACTGGCACTGAGCTACCGATCCAAGTTCATGAAACGTTATCTCCATAGATCGTTCATCAATATAATATTTCCTAGACAGTGAGTACAGTAGCTAACAACAAACATGCCTCAAGGTACCCTTTCCTAATAACCCATCATTCCAATTGTTCCCATCTAGCCATATAGGCTACTTGTTTTTATTGTATAGGACTTGTTTATTGTGTGGTGTGTGTCACACAGGTAGTTATCCCATAATCATTGAGCTCTCACTGTCTCTGTAGGTCTCTCAGTACTGGGTCAGCAGGAAGGTGAGCAGAGCTGAATGAAATTGTGTTGAAAACAGAGCAGAATGTGTCATTTTATGTGACTGTTATTTGTTAGTGAGACAACAGCAAACAACTAATTACTATTGTAACTGTGAACTATGAGGGTAGTCCAATCCAATAAATTGGAGTGTCAAGCTATTATAGCTGAATCAGAAGTCGTCAAGTCATGATAAATTCATGAGGAAAGTGTCCACTGTTGGGTACCCCTTTTGTTCTATATAGCTGTGTATGTATGTATTGTGGGCATTTTATGGATGGCATGGGGTGATTGCGAAATGCCTGGTTAAATTGATCCAGGAGTTAATGACCTCGATCACTCAGTGTTTTACTAGATTCATTATATTACTGTATTAATTTCAGTGAATCACTGCTCTTAATATTGTAACATTTATTTCTATATTCGGTCAATTGCTGCATGTTCGCATGCTCTGAAAAAAAATCTTCCTCAAATTTTACTTGATTTTCAAAATGTTCAAACAGCTGTAGTAAACATCTTCAACACACTGACGAACAGACTTGAGAGAAAAAAGCCAATTAGCAATGACATTCATGTTTGTGAATGTTTGCATGTGAGGGACATGAATCTTCGTTTGCCTCATCTTTGTTTTCCTTTCATATCCATTCAGCTGGATCTCTTTCATCCTTTACATCTTAGGACTAGTGATATCCTTTCCCTCCTTTTCACATGATATTGACGTCTACGAATTTCTTGCTTCCACAATCAAATACACAATGTTGGCAACTCCCTCTCCCCTGAAGTTGTCTAACTCACTCAATAGAGTTGAATACCCTTGATCCTGGTAAAGTTGTGGTAATTGCGACTATCTTTACTTGAGTATCATATCAATGTCAAAACTTGTTATCCTCTCACTTGTCATTTCCGTAATTAATTAACCACTGGTAAGTGCTTTCGTACAGTTAGCATGGAAAGTTGATTGCATGAGCAACCTGAAAATTACACCTGTCATTTGATAAACGTATATTATCACTTCACTACTAGTGATGTATTACCAAAATCGATTACCACAACTAACGTGTAAACATAGCATATTCAAAAATGAATTGCTCTATTCATTAAATATTTGTGTTTTAGATGCTATGTTGTGTGTTAACTCTATTCTGCTTCAATTTGGTTTCCTGAACTTCCCTTATCTGAAGAGCTTTTATAAGCCAATGTCCACAGAGGGACAGATGACTGTACTTGACTTAGGACTGTAACATACGTATGTGCTCCAGGTGTATGATGTACAGTCAAACATCAACTACGTACATAGACCATACGATATGGAACATAGGATTAGATGCTGTTAAATTCGAGTGATGCATGGTATGTATGTACTTACATACACACAGTAAGGTTTTTTCCTAGAGGTGGACGCTTGTATTGAAATACTTTGCATTTGCGTGACTGTTGCTGAGGTTCTCAACTACATACAAATATATATATATAATGTGCATATTGCATGAGTCATGGCAGCACATGTATGTGCAGCTAGGATCCCAAACCTGAGTCAAATTGGTAATTTTCTGATATCGTGTTTCTGTATGTGTTTCAGGATATTTTATCTCAATCTTCTGTGAATGTTGATGTTGGGATGTTTCTTTCTATAATTTCAAATCATCAAACATACATGCGTATGTACAATACAAGTGTATACCTGCATGTACAAACACTATATTTTGTGTATAATAGTCTGCATGTATATACCAACTTCTTTAACTGCTTTTGTTCATCTTTTGCACTCTCTGTAGTTATCATTGACTCTTATCCTCCTGTCACCGCTGTTGAGCAAGGAGAGAGCATTGTACTGGTGTGTAGAGTAGTGGGTGTTCTGCCATCAGTGACACTTTCCTACAGTTGGGCCTGCAATGGACGCACTTGTGAGGGTACTGAAGTGGTGTCTGGTAATAGACTGAGGATTGGTGCCATCAGTAATGGTCTTCATGGTGGGACGTTCACATGTAGTGTAGCTGAAAGTGGAGTGTCAGTCAGTGGAACATTCACTTTTACTGTGACTGGTGAGGAAAAGTACTCAGTCTACCTTCAGGATATATCAAATGTGTGTTACTGCCACGGTTGCACCAATATGGTATTGGCTATACGTAGCTTGTCAGTCAGCCATCTATCATGTTGGTATTGGCTATACAGTGAAAGATTAAGTTTATCATGTCATGTCATTTGCCTTTGAGACTACTACATATGTTGAATCATCTACAGAATGTCTGAATTGAGATCATCCATTAGGGGAATTAATAGCAAAAATGTTTTATTTGTATATTGAGATAATTTTCAATTATTTCTTGTGGAGCAACCAATCGGCCATACAAAATTTTAGATTGGCTAACAGTATCAGAGAATATATTGATGTTGTTTTATTGGTACATCCTTTGAGTGTATGTCCAATTACTAATAGTACCATAGTGTGAAGAAATGTAATTTAATTTGTATCATGGTTGAGGGGTGGATCGAAGTAAGAACTATGGATACATGAGCCATGTAGTACAGATCAGTGATACAACACAGGTCACCTGATGGTTTTCATGGTTAGGAGGATTAAGTGAGATCAAGGCAGGAAATTAGTACACACATTTCTATTGCTTAATATAATATTATTTTAAGTAATAGAAATGCGCATGTATGCAGTATAAATTGTTTATTATTCACTAATCCAATATACCTTGTCAACTGTATTACATGTACTCTTGACAATGTCACACTTGTATGTAATGTGTTATTCTTTGCAGACATTTAGTACATGGCTTTTAACCAGCATCAGGTTTGGATTCTGTTACTTACTATTGAGCAAACTCTTACAATTATTGCTCCGTTCCATGTTGATGTGCACTATAGTGGACTATACCTGCATGTTGTACCACATTCACCTGTAGTTACTACATGAAATTATTGAACTGTATTGTGTCTAACCTATCATTCACATCCATTTCACCATGAACATACGTATGTTTACAGAACCTATTAAAACTTGCATATGTGCTATGTATGATGTATGATAATATAATCACATGCATACATTTAATGTTGATATAAATATTTACATTCAGTTGGCAATTGCAGTGCATTCACATGTAGATGGACTGGTATTGTCTGCTCAAGGGTCAGCGGCTTTTCGCAACTTCTTCATTCCAAGGGACTGCTTCATCACAGACAGCTCTCTGATAACATCAGGTGGAAGCTCAGCTGTGGTAGCTTGTCGCAGTACTAACAGAAACCCTATGTGGTCCTACCCTAATGGTACTGCAGTGACTAATGAATCAACAGTCAACGTCTACCAGAACATTCGAAATGATGTACGGTCCGATCTAATGATTGGTGACCTATCCACCTTCACCAATGGTGACTATACCTGTACTGGTACCTTTACTGGTGGAAGTATATCAGCAGTTCTAGGATTGTATATTATGAGTGGTGAGTGTGTGTGTATGTGTGCATGCATGTGTACATGCATGTGTGCATGGATGAGTATGAGGATGCATCCATGAATACTGTGTACAGTTTAATCACTGTACAATGTGGTAATTTTGTTACAATTTAATGTATTGATTATATCCATATTATACGTATATAATTCAGTTTGTATGTTTGTGTGTTCATATATCAATCTCAATTTATGGTACAAAACACTACCAAATGCTACGTGATAACAAACAAGGTCCTTGGGAGTGTCCTTTGGGGATTGAAATGGCCATTTACCCGTTCTCTTGTTTCTTGATCGCTAAGTACCATTTCAATTACCAACTCTCTTAGTCTTCCAGTAGCTGGCACTAGCAAACTGGTCAATTTGTATTTGTACAGCAAAGATATTGGCAAATGTGGTTACGTATAAAGATCATAACATGTGTACTATTCAGTATACGTAGTTCCAACAACCCTCAGTCTATTTATATTGTAACATGACTAATTTCTTCCTTGATCTTTCACTCAATTAGTTATTCAGCTTGTCACATTCTATGATAATGCTATATATGAATTTTGTATATATTTCTCTGTCCTATCCATAATAGATGAACAGCAAAGTTCCATGTTATCCATTTTAATTGATGTTCTCATGATTGCTACTTTTAATTGCTGTTAATGGGGACCTGTCCATATCTGTGATTGGATGTTGACAGCAGTCAATTAACCTGACCTATTGTCTCCTTACTCATACTGCTTACATGATGTTTTAATTAACACACAAGTACATGTACATACCTTTGAAGGCTTTCATAGTCATGTATGTACTGTATGTCCAGCATATTATTGTATGTTGATTCTATGTGCTATCATTCTGCACATTCACATGCACAGCCACCTCACTGGGTCCCCCAACCAGGTTGATGTCGGGGACTGTTACTACTACTAGTATTGTGGTGATGTGGAGTGGAGCTGGCTCTCCAGTGAACGGGTACTACATCAGTTGGAGGAGGACAGACCTTGGTGACAGTGCTACTGCAGAATATGCACAGGTTGCAGGTGCTACAATGCATATGCTGACTAACCTGTTTGCTGGTGTAACATATGATATCACTGTATGGTCAACCGATGGTACAGGAGTTAGCTCTCCTGTTAGTCGTCAAGTAACAACTACAGAAAGTGGTGAGTTGTCACTCTATGTAGACTGAGTACAACACACTCACATTCTAGAGCCACATACACACTCACAGGCTCTTGTGCTCCTTGTGAACACTGCCTCAAATCCTTTCTCATGAGCAAGGAGGTAAAATCTGACCACGTGGTACTATTCTACTGTAACTAACAGAACTATCACCAATATCATCCCACATGCACAGTATATAGTGTAGACCACTTCTATTCCACATCTCCAGCTCCTACTGCTAGTGTTTAGGTTTATTATTCTGTTACATTATAATAACATTATTCTGTACCTGTACTGGCTGTGAACACCAGTCCCCTCTCCAGTGTAGTCCAGTATGACAGTGTTATGGGTGATGTTACCTGTTCTGTACTTCACATCTCCAGCTCCTACTGCCCCTCGACTACTGAGAGTAGTAGACTCTTCATCATGTCAGTTGGACTGGCTGCCTCCTGCTCAACCCAATGGTGCTGTGACGTACACTGTACAGTACCAGACAAGTGGGAGCTTCATGGACTTGACCACTGGTCTCACCACCACTCACCACTCAGCAGTTAATCTACCATCTGGTACTAGTGTGACAGTGAGGGTGCAGGCAGTCAATAGTGCTGGGACAAGTACCAGCAATACTGTTGTATTACAAGGTTTGTATGTGAGACATGATTGCATGTACATGTTGTATATCTCTGCCATGTCATTGCAAGCTCTTGTATCCTTTTGTGTGAGATGATTACCTCATGAAGTAATCATGATGGTCTGAGCTCTGCAAGCATTGCAGAATTTTTTGAATTATTCCAAGTCTAATTGCAGTTGCTTGAAATTGTTCAAATACTGATTTAGTTGGTGCCTGTGTCCAAAACAGACACACATCCCTAATATGTCCTACATGGGCTTCTTGTCTTTCTCTTTCTCTAGTTCCTGTCCTCCCTCAACCAGTGTCCCCCATGGCTGTACTGACCTCACCAAACACCATCACTGTGTCCTGGAGTGCTCCTACTGGTGTGGACTGTCCTACAATAGATGACTACGTTGTGGTCTACAATTATGGGACTGGTAACATGACAGTCTCTTCTTCTACCTCTCCCCGGATACTACCAAACCTACAACATGGCACTACATACTCCTTGTTTGTGGCTGCTCGTAGTGAGGGAGTACCTGGAGTGTCAGTAGCTACAAATCCTCCAAGTATCACTACAATGACGACAGGTATGTATGTTGACTGCGGTACTGAATATTCATAATGTACATTGGTTGTATGTAAATTGTATATGATTGTACATCTAACTCAATTCTCATATCCATATACATGGTTTTTGTACTAACTCCCTTAAGGCTACAAATTTCAGTGGGTATAAATTTTAACGATTTGTACATTTCTCTTGGTGCCAATGGTATTATTTTTAGCAATTTCAGAAGTTTATACCTCAGTAATGTTTTACATCTAAAAATTTAACAATATAATTGCAACAATAATACTTACAAATAAAGTGAAAGGATTAGCAGAACAGTTTCAAATAGCATATTTAGTTGAAAAACTCATGGGGCTTCTGACACCCCACTCGAATTACTCGGGTGTCTCTTTTAGATATGAAAGAAACTTTGCCAAAGAAATAACACTCGGCGAATCCATTGCGCTCAAATTCTAGCACAATTTCTAATCTTGACATTTGGAATCGGCCATCTTTTCCAGCAGCACTTTAAAATTTGCAGATACAATTTTTAGCAAGTACAATTTTTAGCGGAATTGAAAGTACTCGCTGTACCTGTACTGGCTGTGAACACCAGTCCCCTCTCCAGTGTAGTCCAGTATGACAGTGTTATGGGTGACGTTACCTGTTCTGTACTTCACATCTCCAGCTCCTACTGCCCCTCGACTACTGAGAGTAGTAGACTCTTCATCATGTCAGTTGGACTGGCTGCCTCCTGCTCAACCCAATGGTGCTGTGACGTACACTGTACAGTACCAGACAAGTGGGAGCTTCATGGACTTGACCACTGGTCTCACCACCACTCACCACTCAGCAGTTAATCTACCATCTGGTACTAGTGTGACAGTGAGGGTGCAGGCAGTCAATACTGCTGGGACAAGTACCAGCAATACTGTTGTATTACAAGGTTTGTATGTGAGACATGATTGCATGTACACACTTCTCTACTTCATCATCCATTCCTCTACCATATTATTTCAATCTCTGGTAATATTTTTGCTCAGGTGTATCAATAGAAGAGGTATGGCCATAATTTTGTGATATGTGCACCCTTGCCTTGATATGTGGACTGAAGCTACTACTAATTTATCCTAGTAACTTGCCATCATGTTCTTGTCTTAGATCCTCGGCCAGTGTCCCCCATGGCTGTACTGACCCCACCAAACACCATCACTGTGTCCTGGAGTGCTCCTAATGGTATGACCTGTCCACCAATCGATGACTACATCGTGGTCTACAATGATGGAACTGGTAACATGACAGTCTCTTCTTCTACCTCACCCCGGATGCTACCAAACCTACAACATGGTACTACATACTCCTTGTTTGTGGCTGCTCGCAGTGAGGGAGTTCCTGGAGTGTCAGTAGCTACAAATCCTCCAAGTATCACTACATTGTTGGCAGGTATGTATGTGGACTGTGGTACTGTATGTAGGATTGTGGTACTCTTCTAACACTTCGTTATAGTAATTAATGCATATGTAACAATCTATGGTAACACGAGGTGTCGATTATGGTATAGTGTAAACAAGAGAACAGATAGACCCATACCTGTATCCATTTGATGGGCGTTTTCACAAAATAGGTACACCTGTAGAATATTCAGTTTTATATGGTTAGTACCGTAGGTATATATGTAAGTGTGTGAACAGTGTACTGAATATTCATAAGTACTACATACATACATACATAGGTTGTACATAGTACATTGTATATGACTGTATAACTAACTCATTTCTCATGTCCATACATGGTTTCTGCACTAACCATAATATTCATGCTGGTCTGGGTAGAGTAGCATCACGACTGAAGGTTTCCTCGGGGATATGTATGATCATGACCATTCTGTGTTTATTGCTAGTTAGGAACAAGTACAATAGAAAGATTTCTTTCATTTTTTTTTGCTACTACAGCTCCAGTCTTTGGTACACCCTTGACAAACTCCACATCTGTTCAGTTGACCTGGAGTCCAGTAACCCCTGGATCAGTCCACTCTTACAGGCTAACCATCACTGGGGGAAGAACACAGCAAACAGCTACTGTGCTTGTCCCTGATGGAGATCATGTGTTCAGTGGTCTCACACCATTCACTGAGTACACTGTTACCATAGCAGCAGTGGACACCATGAATAGAGAGGGGGTGATGACCACCAGGACAGTGACTACAGCCAAGTCAGGTATGAATGAATGGAGAGTATGTGTAGTTTCTCCAGTGAAGGTCACTATCACCAATCCTGTACTGCACATCACAGCTTACCACCCACACTTATTGTGGTCACTGGGTCCAGAGTTAATGAATGTGTAATACTGTATGTATAAGCAGATATAAGCAAGTATGATGTTATCAGTGAATCATTGATTTCCTAGTTTCTCTTCGGACTATGCCACAATGATATAAACTTAGTACATGGTTTGGTTCATATCTCTGTAACCACTGGCCAAAGTACCTTGAATGTGCAGCACTGTTGATGAAGCATCTTAGATTAAACATCTTGGAAAACTTGAACTGCATCATTGTCTATCTTCGTGGACTCAGTACTTGTGAACAGACACAGGCAATACATTTATTACCCATTGACCTGGTGACCCCAATTATTGTGGACAGTGACCACGTATATCCTTTATTACCTTGTGTGTGTGTGTGTGTGTGTGTGTGTGTGTGTGTGTGTGTGTGTGTGTGTGTGTGTGTGTGTGTGTATGTGTGTATGGCAATGTAGTATGTACAGTACATGTATTGTTTGTTAAAGTCTGAGGAGTGTCTGGTCCCTGTTTCATTTGAACAGATCTAGGACCAGTAGCTGTTGTCAACACACCACAATCTGTGGCCAGTACAAGTGTGGTGGTTTCGTGGTCAACAGCAGACAATCCCGTCATTGGTACAGTCACAGGATATCAACTGATCGTAGTGATTCTAGGAGCCACTGACAATACTACCCACTCCGTTGTCACTGTTGATGGAGCATCTACCGCGACTGCCACCTTGACTTCTTTAGGTATGTATGTTACAGAAAATTACATTAGTCTTACTTTGTCTATAGTGTGTTGATTCTGTGTTTATTTACACGTACCCATTTATTAACCAAGTGTTTGTAATTGATTGCATAACTTGCAATAATTTTTGAATGTTTCCAGTACTTAGTGTAGGTAGCTCTCCTATGAAGGTTTGCAACTACGTTACATTGATATTTCTGACTAAGTAGCTTTGCACTCCAATTGTGAGTATTATTTAAACTCCACGTGTACTATAAATTTGCAAATGGCCATGTGAGGCTTCATGTGTTTTACGTATTTTAAAATTTAATTTAATATGTATGTAGTACCTACATACGTACGTGCTTATTTCAAGTGTGAACGAGGTAAATAATTCTGTTGTATTCATGACTTCCATTTTGTTAGTACAAGGTTGTCCATGTTCTTAATCTCATTTATAATAATGTATGTGCTATTATTATCTTGTAATTGTTAGTTCCTGGTATACCATACTTTGTGGAGGTACGTGTGGTCACCAGTATGAGTGAACTGGGACCTCCCAGTGCATCCAGTGCATTCTTTTCACAGGAAACAGGTCAGGAGTTATCTGTACTCAGCCTAGTCCACTGTCACTCCATTATCACATTATTCTGCCACACAGATGCTGACCCAGATGTACAGGTGTCCAATTTGAATTACGATATGGACAACAATAGGTTGTCATGGACACCCATCCCTCTATTTGAAGCCCGCCACTTCTTCAACTACTCCATCACTGCTACCTCTAGCAGCAGCCATACTCAGAAGAGACAGAATTCCTCTACAGTGATTGTACCATACTCAAATTGTGGTGATGTTTGCTCTGTTCAACTGACTTTGTCTCCCAACACCAACTATTTAGTGACAGTGGCAATCACCAGGAGCACAAATATTGGAATCCCTGGTAATGACGATCTCCTATTATATCGCATTGTTTATGCTTCAGTTAATATTATTGTTATTGTTATGCTTCTTTTATAGTTGCTGTAATAACGAACTTTGGACCTACAACTCCAGATAGTAATGTTAGTATGTGGCATATATTGCACTAATGAAGGCAATCCACTATAATATTTGATGCATAATAAAGTACACACATGTATCGTATACAATTTGTGGAAGCCCTTGTGCACACATCACTAGATGTATGTGCCGCATATGCATGTACACTCAACACATTCAAACAAGACTATTTAACCTAATCAAAAATCCACACATCCTATACAATGATCATACATAAAATTGTGCTATTTCCACAGACTGTGTGCTCATGTGTGCCAATTGGTGTCATCAGTGGAATAGTGACTGGAGTTGTAGTGGCTGTACTCACTGGTTCTGTGATGGCCATTTTGATGTATGTCATAGTCAAGCGTGTTAGGACTTCTACTACTAAGACTCAGGGGGAAGTGGTCTATGAAGACCCAACATACACCAGAGGAGAAGTAGAGAATATTGAGTTGTCATCAAATCCTGCTTATGAATCTATGGATATCAAGTGATTTTTATTATTTGACATTTATTATTAGCTGGAATAAATTAATTTTGAAGTTTTGAGTCTTGAAAAATTTGGTTGTAGTAATTTTGCTTCTTATTTCTTTAGCTACTTTGTTATAGTAATTCAGATTCTGTATATTTCATTTTACATGGTTTGTATGAATAATATTATTCCGCATTGACATATATCTTAGAATAGTAGTGAAATATATTCATTAGGATCATTACCGTTGTGTGAATAAAAGTAATACATGTACAATAATATCATAGAGTGCGATAGCACTCTGTAGGGATGACACGAAAACAAAATGGTGGCCCTATACCTTCCATACATTACAGTTTTGCAAAATGTTTATAATTACACATACATGCTACCATAATATTATACATAATATTATATTGCACATACTTGATCATAGTACACTATCTCCACTCCACACTATATAGCACTATATATATGGCATCATCACTGCAATAGTGACTAACATCATAGTAGCTGTATTCACATGTTCTTTGATGTCCATTTGATGTTTTCTACAACAAGTCATGTAATTGATCCCAAATCTGCTAATACCAAGGGTGCAAGTGAGTGGTCTATGAAGAGCCAACAACATATGCCAGGACAGATGTACTGAATGTAGCTGTCTGGATTCAGGTTCAGCTTATGGAGCTCATATACAAAGGGGAAGGTTTGCTTCTTCGGTTGTTCTTCTTTGTTCAATGTAACAGTTAGGAAGTGTCTACTGAAACTTGCATTGACTATAGTTTTATTTGCAGTGGTATTCTCCCATGCACACTGGTGAGTCCATTGCGTCTATTCTGTCCCAATTAAAACAGTTCATTTAGAGTGAACACTCCTTCAAAGGTTCAGTAATACAATCATTCTAATTTGTGAGTATTATAAATAGCTCCATTATCTGAAGATACTATATACTGTCTATTCTGATTGTTTTTATGCACGTATTATGCTGTAATGGTGTGACTGTGGAACTTCCTAACCAAGAAGTGATGAAATTTGTCGCAATCTTGTGTTTGCGTGTACTTGTCTACAATAGGTGTGTCATATAACTTGATATAACCTACACAGCTTGTATACCTTACCTCTGTTCAAAATGTATTAATTTTACCAATTGAACGATAAATTTGGGTGACTTGGCACTACTGGCGCTGAGCTACTGATCCAAGAATTCATGACAACGTTATCTCCATAGATTGCATGATTGGTCAATATATATATATATGTATATTCAAGACATTGACTACTCTAGCTAACAATATACATGTCTAAAGGTGTCTTTCCCAATAATCCATGCAGCATTCCAATAATTGCTCCCATCTATATAAGGTCCTTTGGCTATTTATTTTATGTCCTGACTGTGGATTTTAGTTTCATATTTATTGTCAGCCCTTAACACAGCACTTGTTCATTGTGTTGAGTGTGTCACACTGGTAGTTATCCCATATTCATTAAGCTCTCACTGTCTCTGTAGGTCTCTCAGTACTGGGTCAGCAGGAAGGTGAGCTGAGCTGAATGGAATTGTGTTGAAAACAGAGCGGAATGTGTCTATTGCATGTTATTTGTAGTGAGACAACATTGTAGTAGTGAATTATGAGGGTAGTCCAATACAATAAATTGAAGTATCAATCTATTATACCTGAATAATAGTCATCAAGTCATGATGAATTCATGAGGAAAGTATCCATTGTTGTGTACCCTTTTTGTTCCATAGCAATGTATATGCCATGCAGGCATATTATGGATGACATGGCGTATTGTGAGATGTCTGAGTAATTAAATTGGAGTTAACGACCTTGACCACTCAGTATGTACTCACTCAATTACTACTCTCATCATATTACTCTTTCAATTATTATAATTATATTAATTTCAGTAACTCTCAATCTCAATAAATTTATTTCTATGTACTATATTTGGTCAATAGCTTTGTTCTGTATATTGTATCTGTATCCAGTATACTACTGTACTCTGTAACAATGCAGTCAACCTACAGGTGTGAAATATTTTGGTTTACACAAAGCTATGAAAATATATATTCTCACAGTGCCATATTGCTTCAATTTCAATGTTATCTGACTGACTATCCCTTTTAATATACGTAGATTAGCTCAAGACTTGTGTGTCATTTATATTATAATATTCTTGTATACAATGAAATTTCAATGTTATCATCATTTGTGCATGTGTTTTGAGAAAGGTTTCCTCAAACAGGCACTCGATTTACAAAAACGTTCAAACAGCTGCTGCAGTAAACATCTTCAACAGTTTGACATACAGACTTGAGAGAATACAAGTCATGCAATTTAGTAACAACATTCATGTTTCTGACATTGGTTGTGAGAAATATGAATCTTTTTTCTCATGTTTTACACAAACAGTACACACATTCAACCTTCTGAGAATGTGTTTCAACGTTACTACTGTTAGCATGGTTATATACACGCAGGATACGTCTCACGACTATGAATATAATTAAAACCTCACCCAAAGAGGAAGGCTTGCTTCGGTGGTGGTTCTTCTTCGTTCGATGTTACAGTGATGAAGCGTCTACTGAAACTTGAATTGACTCTAGCTTTATTTGTGGTGGTATTCACCCTCACTGGTGAGTCAATTGCGTCTATTCTGTCTCAAAACAGTGCATTTAGTGTGAACACTCCTTTAAAGGTTCAGTGATACAATCGTTTCGATTTGCCAGTATTGAACAGATTCGTTATCAGGAGATACAGTCATATTGTGTTCCTACTGTGTATTCGGATTGTTTTAAATTTATGCACGTATATTACTATAATACTGTATATAAATAGCGTGTGGAACCAAGAAGTTACGAGATTTGCCGCGTTCTCGTGATTTGTGTGTACTTGTCTACGTTCAGTGTGTCGCATATAGGCCTATAACCTACACAGCTCGCTTTACCTCAGTTGAAAATGTATTAATTTTTCCAATCAAACGATAAATTTGGGTGACTTGGCACTACTGGTACTGAGCTACCGAACCAAGCGCATGACAACGTTATCTCCTTGGATTGTATGGTTGCATCTTCAAGGAAGTGACTACAGTAACATTAGCTAACAACAAACATGTCTAAAGGTGCCCGTTCCTATAATCCAGCATACCAATTGCTCCCATCTATCCTTAGGCTATTTATTTTACGTATTGGCTGTGGATTTTATAGTTCATATTCATCAACAGCCCTCAACATTGAATTTGTTTATTGTGTTGTGTCTGTCACATTGGTGGTTATCCCATATTCCTTGAACTCTCACTGTCTCTGTAGGTCTGCCAGTACTGGGTCAGCAGGAAGGTGAGCTGAGCTGAATGGAATTGTGGTGAAAACAAAACAGAATATGTTGTTTTCAGTGTTATTTGTAGTTAGACAACATCAAACAACTAATTAATATTGTAGCTGTGAACTATGAGGGTAGTCCGATCCAATAAATTGTAGTATCAAGCTATTATTAGTGAATTGGAAGTCATCAAGTCATGTCGAATTCATGAGGAAAGTATCCATTGTTGTGTACCCCTTTTTTAGGGGCTGCCGCAGGCAGCCCCTATATTGTTTTCATTTCGACTTCCGGTATGTAACGCTCGTCCGATATATAGATATACAGTGGCGGCCAAAAGTTACGGGACGATTTCAATATGGCGGCCGTCAGCTATTTTCAGTATACTTGCAATTTTCTCGATATTTCGTCGAATTCGGAAAAGGAGAGTCAAAATAAATCATAAGAATACTTTTAAAATGTCCAAGAACATGGCAATAGTACTTGCAAATCTTCGTGACTTGCATTTACTCCAACAACGGTTCTAATCTGCGTAACATTCGATAATCGTCCCGTAACTTTTGACCGCCACTGTACATATATATATATAATATGTGTTCCTACGCGTAACCGCAACAATGAATTTATATTAGAATTTATATTGCGCGAAATAAAGATGGCCGATTTCGAACGCTGACAATTTGAATTTGGGCTATTTGGAATTCGTGCGCTGAAGCTTCGCCAAACGTGATAACTTCAGCGAAGGTTCTTCTGAACCTAAGAAATACGCGCAAGTAATTCGAGTGCGGGGGGCGGCAGCCCCACGAGTTTTTGAACACGAATTACTTGTTGTTCTATAGCAATGTATGTATGTATCATGCATCCTTAAAAGTAATAAACTACAATCACTCATACACTAGACTGTACTAGTGGATACTCATGGAGACATAGATAAGATCAAACAATGGTGTACAGACAGGTTCATGCAATCACACTTGTACCTCCTAGAGGTCATTATGCTAAGCTAAAGTTACTACACTCCTCTCCCCTTAAGAGGGAACCAGTCCATGTTCATTGTATCAAACTGGGGTCTTCGGATGGGGGTGGGTGGGGGGTGGGTTGATCGGCGTAAGGCTTGCTCGGGGGCGTTGGCTGGAGTAGGATCTGGTTGACTTGATATGGTGGTTGGTGTCGGGAGAGGCAAGTCCTCAATCGGAGCAGCAACACAGGGAACGGTTCGAGCTCTGACATGATCAACATGCCAACGAACAATCCTCTTGTTATTTAACTGCACAGTGGGGGGCATGGGTCCTCGAAGTCCTGGGATGACTCCAGCTATCCATTGTGATCCACTGTTGAAGTTGCGAACAAATACAATGGCAAACTGACGTGGTTGGCTAGAACGATCATGGTTCCTTTTCTGGTGGTATTGAGCTCTACCCACGTGGGCAGCAAGACTAGGGTGAAGTAAGTCCAAATGAGTCTTTATCCTTCTGCTCATAAGTAATTGAGTGGGAGATGTTCCAATAGTGGAGTGTGGTGTGCCCCGGTAGTGAAATAAGAAACGGGAGAGTTGTTTTTGGAGGTCATCCAAGTTGTCTTTCTTCATTGCTGACTTGAATGTCTGTACATATCTGCTAAACCATTGGATGCAGGGTGGTACGGTGCAGAGGTAACGTGCCTAATCCCATTGTTTCGCAGGAAGTCTCTGAACTCCCTGCTGGTGAATGCTGTACCATTGTCCGATGCCACGGTCTCCAGGATGCCATGAGTTGCAAACATGGCTCTCAGGTTCACAATGGTGTTGCTTGAGGTTGCAGAGGGTACCATCTCTATCTCTAGCCACTTGGAGTGTGCGTCTACAACAATCAGAAACATCTTCCCTTGGAATGATCCGGCATAATTGATATGACGGCTAGTCCAAGGTTGAATTGGCCATTCCCATGGGTGTAATGCGGCTGTGGCTGGTGATTTCTGGTGTAATTACATTGTTCACAGGCTTGCACTTGTTTTTCAATCTCTACGTCAATGGCTGGCCACCACACTATTCCCCTGGCTATCCCCTTCATCCTTGAGATTCCTGAGTGACCCTCATGGAGTTTATCCAATATCTGGTGGCGAGCTGTCTTTGGTGCAACCACCCTGTTTCCCCACAATGTACATCCGTCCTGTAGTGAGAGTTCCTCTCTCCTCTGATGATAGGGTTGGAAATCCTCGTCCACACTCTGCATGGACCATCCCGATAGTAACATCTCAGCCACCTTGGCCAGGACCAGGTCACGTGCTGTCCACAGTTTGATTTGCTTGACAGTGACAGGTGATGACCGTAGATTTTGCAACAGTAGTATTGTCTCCCCGGGTAGTGGGACGTCTCTAGGTACACTGGGTAGTGGTAGTCTACTCAGGAGGTCTGCGTTCCCATGTTGGGCTCCTGGTTTGTACGACATGGTGTACTTGTAAGCACTCAATGTCAGAGCCCATCTTTGAAGGTGAGCGGATGCCATTGCTGGAATGGGTCTGTCTTCAGCAAAAATGTGTTGAAGCGGTTTGTGATCCGAGTAGATGACAAATGAGCATACTGATAGATATTGGTGGAACAGCTTCACCCCAAACACAATAGCGAGACCTTCTTTGTCTAACTGAGAATACTTCTTTTCAGCAGGGGTGAGCGAGCAGCTGGCGAAAGCAATCGGTTTCATCTGTCCTTCTTGCAGGCAATGAGATAGCACAGCTTCTACGCCATAAGGTCATAGTGTGTTAGCACTTGGGCCAATGTGAGGGCTGTCTTTGCTTGCTGAAAGGCTGTGGCTTGGGCCTTTCCCCATGTCCGACTCTTGATCTTCTGCAGCAAATGGTAGAGTGGGGCTAACATGCTGGACAAATGTGGGAGGAACCTACTGTAATAGTTGAGGAGTCCAAGGAATGACCTCAATTGTGGTGTTGGGGCATCTCGTATGGCTTTGATCTTCTCTGACGTTGGGTGGAGTCCTTCAGCAGAAATGGTGTGTCCCAGGTATTCTACTGAGGGCAACATGAAGGCACATTTGCTCTTCTTTGATCGAATGCCTGCCTTTTCCAGGCGACTTAACACTTCTTCCAACTTCTGAGTTCAAATTTAATTATTCAACTACAACTGCACTGTAGTAGTTACAGGTATAACTCACTAAATCATGCACACACACTGAAAGATATAAGACAACAGCTACAATAAATAGACAAAGGTGATCTAATACAGAATGTTCTAGTCCAGGACCTTAATAAACTACAACCACTCATACACTAGACTGTACTAATGGATACTCATGGATACATAGATAAGATCAAACAATGGTGTAACACATAGTACAGACAGGTTCATGCAATCACACTTGTGCCTCCTGGAAGTCATAATGCTAAAGCTAAAGTTACTACAGTATGTATGTACATACACACAGGCAGCCCCTATATTGTTTTCATTTCGACTTCCGGTATGTAACGCTCGACCGATATACAGTGGAACCTCTCTATAAAGGACACGTTGGGACCATAATTTTAGTCCTTATTACAGAGGTTTCCTCAATTTAGAGGCTATTTTATACACTTCAGTACTACACTGGGACACAGAATGGTGTCCTTATTATAGAGGTTTCCACATTTCAGAGGTTTGTAATAGAGAGGTTCCACTGTATAGATAGATATATATATATATATATAATATGTGTTCCTACGCGTAACAGCAACAATGAATTTATATTATAATTTATATTGCATAAAATAAAGATGGCCGATTTCGAACGCAGACAATTTGAATTTGGGCTAGAATTCGTGCACTGAAGCTTCGACGAACGTAATAACTTCAGCGAAAGTTCTTCTGAACCTAAGAAATACGCGCAAGTAATTCGAGTGAGGGGGGCGGCAGCCCCACGAGTTTTTGAACTCGAATTACTTGTTTCCTAGAGGTGGACACTTGCATTGAAATGCGTATGAGGTACATGCGTACAGTGACTGTTGCTAATTTTCTCAACTACATAAAAATATTATAAGTGTGCATATTGCATGAGTCATGCCAGCACATGTATTTATGTGCAGCTAGGATCCCAAACCTGAGTCAAAGTGGTAATTTCTGATATCGTGTTTCTGTGTGTGTTTCATGATATTTATCTTAATATTTTGTGAATGTTTTGTTTGGATGTTTCTGCTATAATTTCAGATCATCAAACATACATGTATATGTACAATACAAGTGTATTCCTTCATGTACAGACATTGAATCTGTATATAATATTCTGTATGTGCATATGTATTAAATTTTTAACTGCTTTTCTTCATCTTTTGCACTCTCTGCAGTTGTCATTGACTCTTACCCTCCTGTCACTGCTGTTGAGCAAGGAAAGAGCATTGTACTGGTGTGCAGAGTAGTGGGTGTACTGCCATCAGTGACACTTTCCTACAGTTGGACCTGTAAAGGAGAGGCTTGTGAGGGTACTGAAGTGGTGTCTGGTAATAGATTGAGGATTGGTGCCATCAGTAATGGTCTTCATGGTGGGACGTTCACATGTCGTGTGACTGGAAGTGGAGTGTCAGTCAGTGGAACATTTATTCTTACTGTGACTGGTGAGGATAAGTACTCAGTCTACCTTCAGGATATGTCACATGTGTGTTACTGTCATGTTTGCACCATTATGGTATTGGCTGTAAGTAGCTTGTCAGTCAGCCATCTATCATATTGGTATTGACTGTATAACATTGAAAGATTGAATTTGTTGCCGTATGCGCGGATATTTTTGCAGTTTTCGCGCTATGCCTGGTCATCCGGGGAGTTTACTGGGAGCCTTAATAGTAGCCCTCTGGGCTAGTGGCCCTCCCCAGTCTAAATAAGTATACCTAACCTAACCTAATCCGTGATAGTTTAATCCGCGAATTATTATGGTACTGGCGATTACGTAGTATAATGAAACAGTCGTCTATTTTTGACGTACAGTGCACGTTGCAAACATGACTACACTAAAACAAAGGAAGATTTGTGTTACAGTAGTTTAAATAACTTATTTATTATTGGCTGAAAAAAAGCATTGACCCAAGATTCACGTATTTTTCTTCATCCTGATTTTCGATAAGATGTCGACAGCTACAGCATAGGGATCTTCTCTATTAACGATTTCCTAGCGCAATGAAGTACCTCTCCTTCAAGAGGCGTACACGATACATATTAAACATGAAACCACGGATGAAGCTCTCCAACTCGAACATTTTAAACTGAAAAATAATGAATTTGATTTGGCCCACAACCGCGAAAATAAAATCCGCGAAAATCCTCAAAGTTATGCAACCGCAAAAGTTTAGTACCGCGAAAATTTCCGCGCATACGGTATGTCATGTCATGTTCCTATGAGCCTACTACATGTATTAGAGAATGTCTGAATTGAGATCATCCATAATAGGAATTAATAGCAGGAATGTTTTTAATTATTTGTATATTGAGATTTTACTTTATTTCTAGTGGAGCAACCAATTAGCCGTACAAAAAAAATAATATATAAAAATATTAAATTAGCTAACAGTATTAGCGAATAATTATATTGACATTGTTTTGTCGGTACATCCTCTGAGTGTATGTCCAAGTATGAATAGTACCATAGTGTGAGGAAATGTAATTTGTATCCTGGTTGAGGGGTGGATCGAAGTAAAAACTATGAATACATAAGCCATGTAGTAAAGATCAGTGATACAACACAGGCCACCTGATTGTTTTTTATGGTTAGGAGTAATTGAGAACAACTCAGGAAATTACTACACACACATTTCTATTTCTTGATATAATATTGGACTATGTGCATGGATGCAGTATAAATTGTTCATTATTCACTAAACCAAAACAGAACACTATTACATGTACTCTTGAAAACGTCCCACTTGTTGTATATAATATGTTATTCTGTGCAGAAATTTACTACATGGCTTTTAATCAACACCAAGTTTGGAGTCTTTCACTTACTAATTAGCAAATTCATGCAATTATTGCTCTGTTCTGCGTTGATCTGCATGTTGTACTACAATCACCTGTAGTTAATACATAAAATTATTTATATTGTAATATGCCTAACCTATCCACTTTTTGTTAATTATTGATATCATTCACATCCATTTCACCTTTAACATTATTATATTATTATATGTAAACTGGTATATGACGTATGATAATATATTTGTTTGCGTTCATACAGTGCTCCATTTAATGTTGATAATATTTTTATGTATATTTATGTTCAGTTGACATTTGCAGTGTGTTCACATGTAGATGGACTGGTATTGTCTGCTGGTGGGGTGGCTCTACGCGACTACTTCATCCCAAGGGACAGCTTCATCACAGACAGCTCTCTGATAACATCAAGTGGAAGCTCAGCTGTGATAGCTTGTCGCAGTACTAACAGAAACCCAATGTGGTCCTACCCTAATGGTACTGCAGTGACCACTGAAGCAACAGTCAATGTCTACCAGGACATTCGTAATAATGGACGGTCCGATCTAATGATTGGTGATGTATCCACCTTCACCAATGGTGACTATACCTGCATTGGTACCTTTACTGGTGGAAGTATATCAGCAGAACTAGGATTGTATACTATGAGTGGTGAGTGTGTGTGTGTGTGTGTGTGTGTGTGTGCGTGCGTGCGTGTGTGCGTGCGTGGATGAGTGTGTGTGGATGTGTATGTGCACAGACGAGTTTGTGCATGCATCCATGAATACTGTGTACAGTTTAATCACTGTACAATGTGGCAGTTTTGTTACATTTTAATGTATTGATTATCCGTAACATATATAATTCTGTTAGTATGTTTGTGTGTGTGTGTGTGGGGGGGGGGGGGGGATAATCATAACATGTATTAGAGGAATTTTGTATAGAGTTCTCTATCCTATCCATGATAGTTGAACTGCAAAGTGCCATAGTTTACCTATTTTAATTGATGTTCCCATGATTGTTACTTTTCGTGGCTGTTAATGGGCATTTGTCCATGTTGTTGATTAGATGTTGACAGCAATCTATTAACCTGACCTATTGTCTACTGAGTCCATGCACGTAGGCTTTTATATCCATGTATGTACTCTATGTCCTGCATATACATGTAATATGCAATAGCAAATAACACTGTACTTTATTTAGTAAGATGAAGGAAGGTTGCAATTGCCTTCAAGCAGTGGAAAAGTTGTGAATACATGACTGATGAAATGTTAGGTTGAATTGTTTGTTGTGTTGTCTGTGGATGATGAATTGTGTGCAATTGAGCATATACATATACTGTATGTTGATTCCCTGCATGTGCTATTCTGGACATTCTCCCAGCCACCTCACTGGGTACCCCAACCAGCTTGATGTCGGGGACTGTTTCTGCTACTAGTATTGATGTGATGTGGAGTGGAGCTGGCTCTCCAGTGAACGGGTACTACATCGGTTGGAGGAGGACAGACCTTGGTGACAGTGCTACTGCAGAATATGCACAGGTTACAGGTGCTACAATGCACATGCTGATTAACCTGTTTGCTGGTGTAACATATAATATCACTGTATGGTCAACCGATGGTACACGAGTTAGCTCTCCTGTTAGCCGTCAAGTAACAACTACAGAAAGTGGTGAGTTGTCACTCTGTGTACGCTACGTATGTAGACTGAGTACAACAGAATCACATTCTAGAGCCACATACACACTCACAGGCTCTTGTGCTCCTTGTGAACACTGCCTCAAATCCTTTCTCGTAAGCAAGGAGGTAGAATCTGAACACGTGGTACTATTCTACTGTAACTAACATTAGAACTATCACCAATATCATCCCACATTATCCACATGCACAGTATAGTGTAGACCAATTCCATCCCACATGTCCAGCTCCTACTGCTAGTGTTTAGGTTTATTATTCAAACAATATTCTGTACCTGTACTGGCTGTGAACACCAGTCCCCTCTCCAGTGTAGTCCAGTATGACAGTGTTATGGATGACGTTACCTGTTCTGTACTTCACATCTCCAGCTCCTACTGCCCCTCGACTACTGAGAGTAGTAGACTCTTCATCATGTCAGTTGGACTGGCTGCCTCCTGCTCAACCCAATGGTGCTGTGACGTACACTGTACAGTACCAGACAAGTGGGAGTTTCATGGACTCAACCACTGGTCTCACCACCACTCACCACTCAGCAGTTAATTTACCATCTGGTACTAATGTGACAGTGAGGGTGCAGGCAGTCAACACTGCTGGGACAAGTACCAGCAATACTGTTGTATTACAAGGTTTGTATGTTTGTATATTGCAAGGTATGCATGGATTTGATTGCATGTATACACATTGTATATCTCTGCCATATCATTGCAAGCTCTTGTATCCTTTTGTGTGAGATGGCTACCTTATGAAGTAATCATGATGGTCTGATCTAATTTCAGTTGCTTGAAATTGTTCAAATACTGATTTAGTTGGTGCCTGTGTCCAAAACACACACACTATCCCTTGTATGTCCTATATGGGCTTCTTGTCTTACTCTTTCCTTAGTTCCTGTCCTCCCTCAACCGGTGTCCCCCATGGCTGTACTGACCTCACCAAACACCATCGCTGTGTCCTGGAGTGCTCCTACTGGTGTGGACTGTCCTACAATAGATGACTACGTCGTTGTCTACAGTGATGGAACTGGTAACATGACAGTCTCTTCTTCTACCTCACCCCTGATGCTACCAAACCTACAACATGGCACTACATACTCCTTGTTTGTGGCTGCTCGTAGTGAGGGAGTTCTTGGAGTGTCAGTATCTACAAATCCTCCAAGTATCACTACATTGTTGGCAGGTATGTATGTGGACTGTGGTACTGTACATAGGTATGTTTGTGGACATACATTGTACATACATTGTATATGACTGTATAACTAACTCATTTCTCATGTGCATACATGGTTTTTGCACTAACTATTTTCATGATCTGGGTGCCTAGTATAGTAGCATCACACCTGAAGGTTTCCTCAGGGATATGTATGATCATGACCATTCTGTGTTTACTGCTAGTAGGAACAAGTACATACAGTAGAAAAGTTTCTTTTCATTTGAGTCTTTTGTGCTACAGCTCCAGTCTTTGGTACACCCTCAACAAACTCCACATCTGTTCAGTTGACCTGGAGTGCAGTAACCCGTGGATCAGTCCAGTCTTACAGGCTAACCATCACTGGGGGAGGAACACAGCAAACAGCTACTGTGCTTGTCCCTGATGGAGATCATGTGTTCAGTGGTCTCACACCATTCACTGAGTACACTGTAACCATAGCAGCAGTGGACACCATGAATAGAGAGGGGGTGACGTCTACCAGGACAGTGACTACAGCCAAGTCAGGTATGAATTAATAAAGAGTATGTGTAGTTTTGCCAATAAATGTCACTCTCATCAATCCTGTACTGCACAGTACAACTTACCACCCTCACTTATTGTGGTCACTGGGTCCAGTTGAGTTAATGAATGTGTAATACTGTATGTACGTATAAGCAGATATAAGCAGGTATGGTGTAATCATGGAATCATTGATTGCCTAGTTTCTCTCCAGACTATCCCACAATGATGTAAACGTTAGTACATGGCTTGGTTCATATCTCTGTAACCACCAGCCAAAGTGTCTTGAGTGTGCATCTGTGCTGTCACTGTTGATGAAACATCTTGTGATTGATGTGCACTTGTGTGTGGTATTGTTTTTAAAGTCTGATGAGTGTCTGGCCCATCTCAGAGTGTTTTGTTTGATCAGATCTAGGACCAGTAGCTGTTGTCAACACACCACAAGCTGTGACCAGTACAAGTGTAATGGTTTCATGGTCACCAGCTGACAATCCTACAGTCACAGGATATCAACTAACTGTAGTGATCCTAGGAGCCACTGACAATACTACCCACTCTGTTGTCGTTGTTGGTGGAACATCTACCACAACTACCACCTTAACTTCTTTAGGTAAGTGACAGTATATTATATTAGTCAAACCACGTCTATAGTGTGTTGATTCCATGTTTCATTGCATGTACCAATTTATTAACCAAAGTGTTTGTAATTGATTGCATAACTTTGAATGTTTTCAATACCTAGTGTAGGTAGCTCTCCTATGAAAGTTTACAACTAAACTATGTTGATATTTCTGACTCAATAGCTTTGCACCCCATGCAATTGTGATTATTATTTAAATGCCAAGTGTACCATAAATTTGCAAATGGTCATGCAAGGCTTCGTGTGTTTTACGTATTTTAAAATTTATATGTACGCGGTATCTGCTTAATTCAAGTGTGAGCGAGGTGCATGATTCCGTTGTATTCATGGCTTCCTTTTGTAAGGGGAGTCAAGGTTGTCTATGTTCTTAAACACATTTATAATATGCTATTATTATCTCATGGTTGTTAGTTCCTGGTGTACCATACTTTGTGGAGGTACGGGTGGTCACAAGTATGAGTGAACTGGGACTTCCCAGAGCATCCAGTGTGTTCTTCTCACAGGAAACAGGTCAGGAGTTATCTGTTCTCATGAAATACCTTGTAATCCATTGTAGTCCACTGTCACTCAATTGTCATAAATTGAATATTCTGCCACACAGATGCTGACCCAGATGTACAGGTGACTGATTTAAATTATGATATGGACAGCAATAGGTTGTCATGGACACCCATAACTCTATTTGAAGCCCGCCACTTCTTCAACTACTCCATCATTGCTACCCCTAGCAGCAGCCATATTCAGAAGAGACAGAATTCATCTGCAATGTTTGTCCCGTACTCAAAATGCGGTGATTTTTGCTATGTTCAACTGACTTTGTCTCCCAACACCAACTATTTAGTGACAGTGGCAATCACCAGGAGCACAAATGTTGGAATCCCTGGTAATGACCACCTCATGTCATGTGACATTGTTTAATTATGCTTCTATTTTTATTATTGTTATGCTCTTTTATAGTTGCTGTAATAACGAACTTTGGACCTACAACTCCAAATAGTAATGTTAGTATGTGGCATATGTTGCACCAACGAAGGCACTCCACTATAGTTTGAACATATGTAACATGTAATGAAGTATGCACATGTATTTGTATGCAATTTGTAGAAGCCCTTGTGCACACATCACCATACAGATGTACGAGCCACATATGCATGTACACTCAACACATTTGAACATGACTATTTCACGCAATCAATATTACACAAATCCTATACAATAATCATACATAAAATTGTGTTATTTCCACAGACTGAGTGCTCATGTGTGCTAACTGGTGTCATCAGTGGAATAGTGACTGGAGTTGTAGTGGCTGTACTCACTGGTTCTGTGATGGCCATTTTGATGTATGTCATAGTCAAGCGTGTTAGGACTTCTACCACTAAGACTCAGGGGGAAGTGGTCTATGAAGACCCAACATGCACCAAAGGAGAAGTAGAGAATATTGAGTTGTCATCGAATCCTACTTATGTATCTACGGATACCAAGTAATTTGTATAAACTTGAAGCTGGAATAAAATATAAATTAGAAATTTTGAGTCTTTTAAATAGGTAGTAGTTATTTTATTCCTTATTTCTTATAGCTATTCTGCTATAGTAATTCAGACTCTGTATTATTAATTTTTGTATGGTTTGTATGAATAATATTATCACTCTACGTTTAATTATTGATATCTTAGAATGGTAATGAAATAATATAATATAATGTATTATTTCATTATATTTATTAGGATCATTACTGCTGTATATTCTAATTACACACATATATTTATATATATATATATTATATACATAATTAATACGGCATTTTATGTACTTGGTCATAGTACACTAGCTCCACTCCACACTATTGCATCTCAGCTAGCACTATGGCATCATCAGTGCAATGGTGAATGCCATCATAGTAGCTGGGTCCACATGTTCTTTGATGTCCATTTGATGTTTTCTATAGCAAGACATGTACTTGGACCCAAAGCTGCTAACACCAAGGATGCAGAGTGAGTGGTCCATGAAGAGCCATCAACATATGTCAGGACAGATATACTGAATATTGAGCTGTCTGGATTCAGGTTCAGCTTATGAAGTGAATATGAAGTGATTAGTACTTAATGAGAAAGATCCAACAACTGTACAATAATCTGATTTCTTACATTCCTCTATATAACATGCATCTGCTCTGTATCATGATGGTAATTCAGATAATTGAATGTATAAGTGACACGACAGACCATTGAAAATATGGAAAAGTGAATATGTATTGGCAAACCACACTGGTATCAAAATTAATAGAAAACGGTTCCATCAACCATCCTGGGCATTATCAACATGGCTTAGTCAAGCATGTTAGGATTTCTACCTCTAAGACTCTGAATCCTCAGGAAGAGGTCTATGAACAGTATAATTTGAATTATTGAGTTTGGTAGTATTAGTTATTTACTACTTATTTCTTGTTAAAATAATTCAGACTGAGTATAAATTTGTTTGTATGAATATTACTTCATATTTTAATTGATATCTTAGAATGAAAAGGAAATATTTATTATTAATCGGTATTATTATTTTTATTAGGAACTGTATATGTATATATAATAATTATACTGCCATACTTACTATTGATCGTGATGACAGGGACAATTGCAATTAAAAGATCGAAGGCAGTCTACTTCTCTTAACCTGTATCTAAGATGTAATTTAGTTTGCTTTACTTAAAGGTACGTTTTTGTTTCCAATCCTATTCCTTGCACCACCTGTTGAATATTAAGTGACCTAGATCTATGTCACTTGATATTCAATGCCACTGCAACAGATATCTAGATTGCAAGTGTCCACAAAATCGGTCCTAACACTACATGTATCACATACGTATGAAGCTACCTACAACAATGAAACGAGAATCAGTAAGTGTTTTAGACCATGTAAACAGCAGGTTTAAAACGCAAAGTCAATATAAACTTATTCCATTTTATGTATCTTAAAATAAAATGCATAGTTAAGAAATTACAAATCTAAGACAAAAAGACTAATAATAATAGGTTTGAATGTAAGTATATACCAGCCCAACACATCAGTGAATATGTAGTAATACATGTCTCTTGTGTGGTGTGATCATGATAGGTATTTCAATCATAGTACTAGATACACGCATTTTACATATTATATTAAATATAATATTAGTGTGTGCATATTCTGAAATGGTCATTATTTTTAAAAGTATAGGAGAAAAAGCGCCAAGTACCTTCTTGCATTGCTCATGCAAGGGAAAAAGGGCAGTATCAACCTCAACAATATTTCAGTCAGACCTAGCTGCGGATATGAACTAATAATTTATGAAGCAATTTCCATCTCCATGCATGCTTTGTAACCCCATTTATTCAAGATGATGCTATGGGATCAAATTCTGGTCCAAGCACCATACTCAATGTATGGGAGAGGATATATAGGAGGAAGAAAACACTAACCACTGTCTTGCATAGCTAATAGGAGAGGGGGTGTGTTGACCTGATATTCTAACTGAACCTAATTGTGGATGTAATATAACTCATTAAGCAATTTTAATCTCCGTACATGACCCATAACTCTATTGATAGTCCAAGGTTCTCAAAACACCTTGGGAGGCTGCATGTACTTGTTAGTGTCTATGGTTCTAAAGGGCCAAATTCTGATCATATTACCACAGACACAAACAAGTACACATGGCCAAAAATGCATTTAAACGTTACTACATGTAGATACAATATTAACACCGGGTATTTTTACCTATAATCTATATTAGCATTGTTACACGTGGGATACATCTCAAGACTAAAATGTCGCCCAAAGGGGAAGGTTTGCTTCAGTGGTTGTTCTTCTTCGTTCAATGTGACAGTGATGAAGTGTCTACTGAAACTTGCATTGACTATAGTTTTATTTGCAGTGGTATTCACCCTCACTGGTGAGTCCATTGCGTCTATTTTGTCCCATAACAGTGCATTTAGTGCGAACACTCCTTCAAAGGTTCAGCAATACAATTGTTCTAATTTGTGAGTATTGGACAGCTCCATTATCAGAAGATACTATATACTGTCTATTCTAATTGTTATTACGCACGTACATATGCTGTACTGGTGTGACTGTGGAACTTCCTAACCAAGAAGTGACGAAACTAGTTGCGATCTTGTGTTTTGTGTTTACTTGTCTACATTTGGTGTGTCATATAACTTGATATAACCTACACAGCTCGCCTTACCTCAGTTGGAAATGTATTAATTTAACCTATCGAACGATAAATTTGGGTGACTTGGCACTACTGGCACTGAGCTATAGATCCAAGAATGCTTGACAACGTTATCTTCTTGGATTGCATGGTTGGTCTATGTATATATGTATATTCAAGACAATGACTACTGTAGCTAACAACAAACATGTCTAAAGGTGTCTTTTCCTAATTATCCAGCATTCCAATAATTGCTCCCATCTATATAAGGTCCTTTGGCTATTTATTTTATGTTCTGACCTTGAATTTTAGTTTCATTTTCATTGTCAGTACTTAACACAGCTTGTTCATTGTGCTGTGTGTCACACTGGTGGTCATCCCATTATTCATTGAGCTCTCACTGTCTCTGTAGGTCTCTCAGTACTGGGTCAGCAGGAAGGTGAGCTGAGCTGGATGGAATTGTGTTAAAAACAGAGCGGAATGTGTCTATTGCATGTTATTTGTAGTGAGACAACATCATGCAAACAACTAATCAACACTGTAGTAGTGAATTATGAGAGTATAGTCCAATCCAATAACTTGTAGTATCAATCTATTATCAGTAGTCACCAAGTCATGATGAATTCATAAGGAAAGTATCCATTGTTGTGTATCCCTTTTAGTTTCATAGCAATGTATATACCATGCAGGCATATTATGGATGACATGGCGTATTGTGAGATGCCTGAGTAATTATATTGGAGTTAATCACCTTAATCACTCAGTATGTACTCACTCAATTACTACTCTCATCATATCACTGTATTAATTTCACTAACTCACTGTTCTCAATAAATTTATTCCTATGTACTATATTTGGTCAATAGCTTTGTTCAGTATATTTTATATGTATTCAGTTTACTACTATACTCTGTAACAATGCAGTCAACTTACAGGTGTAAATTTTTTGGGTATACCCAAAGCTATGGAAATATTCTCACAACGGTATATTGCTTCAATTTCAATGTTATCATCATTTGTGCATGTGTTTTGAGAAAATTTTCATCAAAAAGGCACTCAATTTACAAAAACGTTCAAACAGCTGCAGTAAACATCTTCAACAGTTTGACATACAGACTTGAGAGAATACAAGTCATGCAATTTAGCAATGACATTCATGTTTCCGACATTGGTTGTGAGAAATATGAATCTTTTTTCTCATGTTTTACACAAACAGTACACACATGCAACCTCCTGAGAATGTGTTTTAACGTTACTACAAGTGGGTGCTATATTGACACCGGATATTTTGACCCGGAGTCCTTGTTAGCATGGTTATATACACGCAGGATACGTCTCACGACTATGAATATAGTTAAAACGTCACCCAGAGGGAAGGCTTGCTTCGGTGGTGGTTCTTCTTCGTTCGATGTTACAGTGATGAAGCGTCTACTGAAACTTGAATTGACTCTAGCTTTATTTGTGGTGGTATTCACCTTCACTGGTGAGTCAATTACGTCTAGTCTGTCCCAAAACAGTGCATTTAGTGCGAACATTCCGGCTTCAAAGGTTCAGTGATACAATCGTTTCGATTTGTCAGCATTGAACAGCTTCGTTATCAGGAGATACTGTCATACTGTGTATTCTGATTGTTTTTATGTACATACACATATAATGCTGTTATATATAGCGTGTGGAACTTCTTAACCAAGAAGTGACGAGATTTGCCGCGATCTCGTGTTTTGTGTGTACTTGTCTTTCGTTCAGTGTGTCATATATAGGCCTATGACCTACACAGCTCGCCCTACCCCAGTTGAAAATGTATTAATTTTCCTAATCAAACGATAAATTTGGGTGACTTGGCACTACGGGCACTGGGCTACCGATCCAAGTTTATGACATCGTTATCTCCTTGGATTGCATGGTTGGTCAATATATCTTCAAGACAGTGACTGCAGTAGCTAACAACAAACAAGTCTAAAGGTGCCCGTTTCTATAATCCAGCATTCCTATTGCTTCCATCTATCCTTAGGCTATTTATTTTATGTATTGGCTGTGGATTTTATAGTTCATATTCATCGACAGCCCTCAACATTGAATTTGTCTATTGTGTTGTGTCTGTCACACTGGTGGTTATCCCATATTCATTGACCTCTCAATGTCTCTGCAGGTCTCTCAGTACTGGGTCAGCAGGAAGGTGAGCTGAACTGAATGGAATTGTGGTGAAAACAGCAGAATATGTCTTATTCAGTTGTAGTGAGACTATATCAAACAACTAATTAATATTGTAGCTGTGAACTATGAGGGTAGTCCAATCCAATAAATTGTAGGATCAACCTATTATACCTGAATCAGAAGTCACCCAGTCATGATGAATTCATGAGGAAAGTATCCATTGTTGTGTACCCCTTTTTGTTCTATAGCAATGTATGTACGTATCATGCAGGCATATTATGGATGACATGATGTATTGTGAGATGCCTGGGTAAATGGAAGTTAATGACCTTGATCACTCAGTATGTACTCAGTGTATTACTGTATTAATTCAGTTAATCAAACAACTAATTAACACTGTAGCCCTCAATAAATTTATTTCAGCAATATTATGTCAATTGCTGCATGTGCTGTGTATAATACTGCATATCTGTATTCGATATACTACTATACTCTGTAATAATGCAGTGAACTTACAGGTATGAAATTTTAGGGTTTACCCAAACCTATGAAATTATTTTTGCAGGCCTGGGGGCATATCACTTCAGTTCAATGTTAGCATCATTGTGCATGTGTTCTAAGAAAAAATCTTCGGAAGATTTTTTCTTAAAACACATGCACAATGATGCTAACATTGAATATTAACTCGATTTACAAAATGCTCAAACAGCTGCAGTAAACAGCTTCAACACTTTGACGGACAGACTTTAGAGAAAAAAAACAATTGAGCAATGACATTTATGTTTCTCACATTGTTTGTGAGAAACATGAATCTTGTTGATAATGATTTGTTTCATCCTCATTTTCCTTTTGTTTCCAGTCAGCTGGATCTCTGTCATCCTTTACATCTTAGGGCTAGCGATATCCTTTCCCTCCTTTTTACATGATATTGACGTGTACGAATTTCTTCACAATCAAGTGCACAATGTTGGCAACTCTCTCTCCCCTGAAGTTCTGTAACTCACTCAATATAGTTTAATTATACCCTTGATCTTGGGAAAGCTGGGGTAATTACGACTGTACGAGCAGTGGATTATTATCTACCAATTTTGACACCCTACGTAATAGTCGCTGCTTGGCCGTGAATTCTTTGCTTCTTCCCAAACAGGGCTAGGCTTGCCTCCGCATTTCCTTGAGAACATTAGAACATTGCCCAGTGCTACTGATGAGGAGTAGTATTCTCCAAAAAGGCCTTATAGCACATTGGCAAAGAAATGACTATTACCGATTCAGGTCAAAAATCCTTTATCAACAATTATCATATCAGAGTCAAACTTATCCTCTCACTTCATTTCCCTTAATACCAGAAATTATTGATTTTGCCACTGTTTTTATCACATTGCTTTCGTACAGTTAGCATGGAAAGTTTGCGTGAGCAACCTGAAAATTACACCTGTCATTTGATGCGCATATATCACTTTACTACTAGTGATGTAGTGTATAAAATGTCAAAAATGTCCACAGAGTGACAGATAACTGTACTTGACTTAGGATTGCAACATATGTGCTCCACGTATAGCCCAGGTTGTTGGAATTTCTATTGCAGATTAGCATTATAGTTGTAGGAGTGTATACAAGATGTGAACATGAGCAACGGCATGTACATACATACATACACACAGTAAGGTTTTTCCTGGAGGTGGATACTTGTATTGAAATACTTTGTATTTGTGTATGAGGTACATGTGTACAGTGACTGTTGCTAAGGCTCTCAACTACATAGAAATATTATAATATATATGTGCATATTGCATGAGTCATGGCAGCACATGTATATATATGTAGATAGGACCCCAAACCTGACTCAAATTGGTAAATTTCTGTGTTTCTGTGTGTGTTTCAGGATACTTTATCTTAACAATCTGTGAAATTCAATGTTTTTTGGGATGTTTCTTTCTATTCAGATCATCAAACATACATGTGTATGTACAAGACAAGTGTATGCCTTGATGTACAGACATTGAATCTGAGTATAATATTCTGCATGCATGTATCAACTTCTTCAATTGCTTTTGTTCATCTTCTGCACTCTCTGTAGTTGTCATTGACTCTTATCCTCCTGTCACCACTGTTGAGCAAGGAGAGAGCATTGTACTGGTGTGTAGAGTAGTGGGTGTACTGCCATCAGTGACACTTTCCTACAGTTGGACCTGTAATGGAGAGGCTTGTGAGGGTACTGAAGTGGTGTCTGGTAATAGACTGAGGATTGGTGTACTCAGTAGTGGTAACCATGGTGGGACGTTCAGATGTAATGTAACTGGAAGTGGAGTGTCAGTCAATGGAACATTCACTCTTACTGTGACTGGTGAGGATAATTGCTCAGTCTACCTTCAGGATATGTCACATGTGTGTTACTGCCATGGTTGCACCAATATGGTATTGGCTGTACGTAGCTTGTCAGTTAGCCACAGGGCCGTAGGAAGGGCAGCGGCCACAGCGGCCATGGCCGCTGCACTTTTTTGAAATACTTGAGATTTTTATCTTATTTTATTGAATATTTCATATTTCTTTGTTAAACTTGATTTCGTTCTGTGAATCAGTCAAAATAAGTCTATAAGCAATTTTAACACTTCGTTGAGTGAAAACGCCATTTTCTGATGACGACATCTGATATCATTCTTTATAAAATGGCAACTGCATAGGTGATCAGCTGTTAATTCGGAATCCTCGCCGATGATGTAGACGTTGACGCGTTTGTTCTAGAGAACAGACAACTTAAACTTTGTTAAAATAGCTTAGCCTAAACTTAGTTGAAATAGCTTAGCCTAATGAATTTGTAGCAATATCAGAACATAGGCTATCTTTTTTTGGCCATTTATAATTAGACATCATCCCCCAAGCTGTATATGTAGGGTGGATTTTTTGTTCACGTTCATTAAATTGAAGTGTTTACTTTTGCAATAATTGTGATCATCAATATCAAACATACTGTACATAATTCGTGACCGGAGCGAATGAAAATTTTTTTTGAGTGGCCGCTGCACTACAAAAATGCTTCCTACGGGCCTGAGCCATCTATCATATTGGTATTGGCTGTATACTTCCTGTCATAACTGAAAGTGAATCATACATTCAATTATCAAAATTAATTTATCATGTCATGTTATGTTCCTATGAGATTAATACGCATGTAGAGAATGTTTGAATTGAGATCATCCATTAGGGGAAGAAATAGCAAGAATGTTTTATTTGTATATTGAGATAATTATATTTCTTGTGGAGCAATCAATCATCCATCCAACATTCGGATTGGCTAACAGTAACAGTGAATATATTGACCTGTTTTATTAGTGCATCCTTTGAGTGTACATCCAATTACTAATAGTACTGTACTGTGAAGAAATGTAATTTTTATCATGGTTGAGGAGTGAATTGAAGTAAAACTATACATACAGCTATACAGCCATGTGGTCAGTGATATACAACACAGGTCACCTGATGGTTAAGTGTGATTAAGCGAGAACAAGGCAGGAAATCAGTACACACATTTCCATTGCTTAATATTATATTGAACTATGTGCATGGATGTATAAATTGTTTAATATTCACTAAGCCACGATACAACTCGTCTAGGGTTACATGTACTCTTGACAACGTCACACTTGTTGTATGTAATGTGGTATTTTTTGCAGACATTTAGTAGACAGCTTTCAACCAACATCAGGTTTGGAGTCTTTTACTTACCATTTAGGAAATTCATGCAATTATTGCTCCATTCCATGTTGATGTGTGCACTATATTATTGGACTACCTGCATGTTGTACCACATTCACCTGTAGTTATCACATAAAAATATTTTAACATAATGTGCCTAAGTTATCCACTTCTTGTTAATTCTTTGATATCATTCACATCCATTTCACCATTAGCCTATGTATGTGAGCAGAACCTATTAATAACTGGCATATGTTTAGTTTGTATGATGATATATTCGTATGCGTACATACTCCATTTTAATGTTGATATGAATATTTACATTCAGTTGACATTTGCAGTGCATTCACATGTAGATGGACTGGTATTGTCTGCTCAAGGGTCAGCTGTACGTGACTACTTCATTCCAAGGGACAGCTTCATCACAAACAGCTCTCTGATAACATCAAGTGGAAGCTCAGCTGTGGTAGCTTGTCGTAGTACTGACGGAAACCCAATGTGGTCCTACCCTAATGGTACTGCAGTGACTACTGTAACAACAGTCAACATCTACCAGAACATTCGAAATAATGCACGGTCTGATCTAGTGATTGGTGATGTAACCACCTTCACCAATGGTGACTATACCTGTACTGGTACCTTTACTGGTGGAAGTATATCAGCAGTACTAGGATTGTATATTATGAGTGGTGAGTTTGTGTGTGTGTGTGTGCATGTGTGTGTGTGTGTGTGTGCGTGGATAAATAGGTGCATGCATCCATGAATACTGTGTACAGTTTAATCACTGTACAATGTCACAGTGGCAGTTGAGTTTCATTTTAATGTATTATTATCCATATTATATATAATTTAGTTTGTATGTTGGTGTTATATATATATCAATCTCAATTTATGGTACAGAACACTACCAAACGCTACGTGATAACAAACAAGGTCCTTGGATGTGTCCTCTGGGGATTAAAATGGCCATTTACCTGTTCTCTTGGAGTTATTCTGTGCTTCCAGATTTTCCTTGATCGCTAAGCACCATTTTAATTACTAACTCTCTTGGTCTCCCAGGAGCTGGCACTAGCAAACTGGTCAATTTGTATTTGTTCAGCAAAGATAATGGCAAATGCGGTTAAAAAGATGCCATGTGGGGAATTCATTGGTAATCATAACGTGCAATAATCAGTAAAGTTCCAACAACTCTCAGTCTATATTATATTGTAACATGACTAATTTCTTCCTTGATCTTTCACTCAATAATTATTAGTTATTTAGCTTATTACATTCTATAATAATGCTGTATATGAATTTTGTATAGAGGTCTCTGTCCTATCCATAATAGATGAACTGGTACCATGGTTTACCTATTTTAATTGATGTTCCCATGATTGCTAATTTCAATCACTGTTAATGGGCATCGTTCCATGTCTGTGATTGGATGTTGACAGCAATCAATTAACCTGACCTATTGTCTCCTTACTCATACTGCTTACATGATGTTCTAATTAACACACAAGTCCATATACATACATACCGTTGAAGGCTTTCCTAGTCATGTATGTACTGTATGTCCAGTATATATGTACATGTAGTCCTGCAATAGCTGAACACTGTACTTATTTCAAGTTAAGATATAGTATAGTAGTGGTCTGAGGTATGTGATGTGTGGCTTCATTTCATTGTTAAGATAAAGGAATGTTGCCTTCAATCAGTGGAAAAGTTGTGAATGCATGACTGTTGTAATATTACATTGAATTATTTGCTGTGTTGTCTGTGGATGATGAATAGTGTGCAATTGAGCATATACGTATATTTTATGTTGATTTTCTGTGCTATAATTCTGCACATTCTCCCAGCCACCTCACTGGATCCCCCAACCAGCTTGATGTTGGAGAATGTTACTGCTACTAGTATTGATGTGATGTGGAGTGGAGCTTTCCCTCCAGTGAATGGGTACTACATCAGTTGGAGGAGGACAGACCTTGGTGACAGTGCTACTGCAGAACATGCACAGGTTACAGGTGCTACAATGTACAATCTGACTAACCTGTTTGCTGGTGTAACATATGATATCACTGTATGGTCAACCGATGGTACTCGAGTTAGCTCTCCTGTTAGCCGTCAAGTAACAACTATGGAAAGTGGTGAGTTGTCACCCTATGTACATTCCAGAGCCACATACACACTCAATAACTTCTGTGGTCCTTTCAAAAGAGAATTTTATGGGCTTGTAGCACCTCTGTGGAGGTTTACATGCACGAGTATATACGTTCATCATGATGTTATACACAAATTAATATCAAGTAGGACATAAGTGGTCAGTAATCCATCTTACATACGTAGTTCATTGCATTCCACAGCCATGTACACACTCACATGCTCTTGTGCTCCTTGTGAACACTGCCTCAAATCCTTTCTCATAATAGTTACAGTAGAATCTTACCATATGGTACTATTCTACTGTAACTAACAGAACTATCACCAATATCATCCAGTCAGTAAAAACCAGATTGATCGGTTAAGTGTTGACCACTTTTATTACACACGTTCAGCTCCTACTGCTAGTGATTTGGGCTTACCATTCAAACATTATTCTGTACCTGTACTGGCTGTGAACAGTGGTCCCCTCTCCAGTGTAGTCCAGTATGACAGTGTTACCTGTTCTATATACTTCACATCTCCAGCTCCTACTGCCCCTCGACTACTGAGAGTAGTAGACTCTTCATCATGTCAGTTGGACTGGCTGCCTCCTGCTCAACCCAATGGTGCTGTGACGTACACTGTACAGTACCAGACAAGTGGGAGCTTCATGGCCTTGACCACTGGTCTCACCACCACTCACCACTCAGCAGTTAATCTACCATCTGGTACTAATGTGACAGTGAGGGTGCAGGCAGTCAACACTGCTGGGAAAAGTACCAGCAATACCACTGTATTACAAGGTTTGTATGTGAGACATGATTGCATGTGCACACATTGTATATCTCTGCCATATCATTGCAAGCTCTTGTATCCTTTTGTGTTCATATGATTACCTCACCAATTAATCATGAAGGTCTAAGCACTGCAAACATTGCAGAATTTTTTTGAATTATTCCAAGTCTATTTGCAGTTGCTTGAAATTACTGATTTAGTTGGTGCCTGTGTCCAAAACAACACACCTTCCCTTGATTCCTATACCTTGTATGTCCTACATGGGCTTTTTGTCTTACTCTTTCCTTAGTTCCTGTCCTCCCTCAACCGGTGTCCCCCATGGCTGTACTGACCCCACCAAACACCATCACTGTATCCTGGAGTGCTCCTACTGGTGTGGACTGTCCAACAATAGATGACTACATTGTGGTCTACAATGATGGAACTGGTAACATGACAGTCTCTTCTTCTACCTCACCCCTGATGCTACCAAACCTACAACATGGTACTACATACTCCTTGTTTGTGGCTGCTCGTAGTGAGGGAGTTCCTGGAGTGTCAGTATCTACAAATCCTCCAAGTATCACTACATTGTTGGCAGGTATGTATATGTGGACTGTGGTACTGTATATTCACGAGTACTACTATACATACGTGTACATGCATTGTATATGACTGTATGTATAACCAACTCATTTCTCATGTCCATACATGGTTACTGTACCAACATTATTCATGGTCTGGGTGCCTAGCAGAATAGCATCACGGATGAAGGTTTCCTGAGGGATATGTGTGATCATGACTATTCTGTGTTTATTGCTAGTTAGGAGCAAGTATCGTAGAACGATTTCTTTTTATTTGAGTCTTTTGTGCTACAGCTCCTTCTGAGCCAAGACGACTGGAAGTAGTCACCACTTCTGGTTCATCAGTGACACTTCGATGGGACCGTCCAGCAGTATTTGGAGATACAAGTGTTAACTACATCATTGGTTACATTGGTGCCAGCACACTGTTTACCACTTTTAATACCATTTTTGAAGTTACTGGACTTTCACCATCTGCAACATTCAACTTCAGTGTAAAAGCCAACAACAGTGTTGGGACATCTGCACCAGTTTATGTCGGAGCTATGACAACAGATGGTACGTATGTACAATAACCCTATATACCTACTATACTCTAATATCATCAGTTACATTGGTGGCAGCACACTGTTTACCACTCCTAGTACCATTTTTGAGTTACTGGACTCTCACCATCTACAATTTACAACTTTATTGTAACTGCCAAAAACAGTGTTGGGACATCCACAGTTTTTGTCATAGCTATGATATGAATGTAGATATTTACTTGTACTATAATAATATTATGTGTATATGTGCTATGTATACGTATATTATGACCATTGAGAGCTTCTAGTTATCCCTTGCATACAGATGTAGATCCGCAGTATTCTTTGGAGGAAATTGTAACTTGCATTTCTAACTGACATGTCTACAATCCACCTTGCTTCAACTTGGAGTCGACTGCACAAACCTCATAATACCCACAGAAGCATGATTCAAAAACGTACCTACCATGTACCTGTGGTGTAATGCAAACACCCCCTACTGTGTATCATTCTACTGTAATCACGTATGAACTGTGTATTACTTGGATACAATACTTGAAATTACTATAAACTGCCAGCTTTCATCCTTATCCTACCAGTCAACTGCATATATTGTGTGTGCGAGTATTGTCTGTTTTGGTATACACAATTTTTTTTATTTTTTAAGGGATTAACTTGTTCATCTCAGAGTGTTTTGTTGTGTATCATTCGCACAGTTCCAGGACCAGTAGCAGTTGTCAACACACCACAAGCTGTGACCAGTACAAGTGTTAAGGTTTCATGGTCACCAGCTGACAATCCTGTCAATGGTACAGTCACAGGATATCAACTGACTGCAGTGATCCTAGGAGCCACGGACAATACTACCCACTCTGTTGTCGCTGTTGATGGAGCATCTACCACCACTACCACCTTGACTTCTTTAGGTACGTAAGTAAAAGTACAGTGTTATTTTATTGCACATAAGTGCATGCTATATATCTGCAAAGTGTACAGTATTTATAACCCATTTTCAGTGTTCCTCCCAGTATACATGGAACAGGGTGCTGCACCTATTATTGTAATAGTTAACAAGTAATTTGAGTTGATAAAAATAATGGGTTGTCCCTCCCCACTTCAATTACTTGGTCATCTCTTTAGGTTCAAAGGCCTTTAGTGAAGTTATTATATGCTTTCGGCAAAACCTTTGCACTTGAATTGTAGTTCAATTTTTATTCTTGGTGATTGGAAATTAGCCACTTTTTCGCACATTATGAATTACAATACATAATGTCCACTTTTGCCATTACTTGTAGGATCACATACAGCAAAGTCCCATTATTCAGCCTCAACTTGTTTTCAAAATGTAATTATGTACATGGTTGATCAACAAGTTTGGTAGATTAACTTGCTATTACTTGCATTCATATTTTGTGGTGGATGAATAGTTTTGGTAGATAAAGTAGAGGCATGCAGATTAGAAAGAATTCACTTAATTAATTATACATATATGATATAATATATATTTGAGTGTGTCACATTCTGGAAATTGTCTTGAAAAAGTGTTGGAGCTGTCAAAGGCAGCCGGCAAATATGTCTCTCAACTTTACTGCTGTCATTTCATCCTGTGCAAGCCACTTCATTTCTAGTGCTTGTGCAACGTAAATGTTTCTGTTACATGGCTGTAGTGAGCTAACCTATATGATATGTAAAGGTTTGTGAGTAGTAGGGGAATGCACTCGCAGTGTATATGTGATACAGCAACTATACTCTATGTACTATGCATACAAGATTTTGCATTGAATATACGTACTCCCATAAATCCCATACACAATTTTATTTCTGTGTCTTTCCACACATTCAGTTTGATTTAAAATTTGTGTTCTATATATCATTTTGGAAACAAGACATGAAACAGTTCATGAAATGCATGGAAATTGTATTACTTCAAAGTGTGTATGTATTCACTAAGTATCTGCTTACATTATTGTATAAAACATGCATGCAGATTTTATATAGTGTCTGTGTGTACATGTGTACATGTTATATTATTGTATTCTGTAATCATCCTATAGTTCCTGGTGTACCATACTTTGTGGAGGTTCGTGTGAATGAGAGTGTGAGAGGATTGGGACTTCCCAGAGCATCCAGTGTGTTCTTCTCACAGGAAACAGGTCAGGAGTTATCTGTACTCAGCCTAGTCCATTGTCACTCCATCATCATGTTATTCTTTCTCATAGATGCTGACCAAGATGCACAGGTGTCTTATTTGAATTATGATATGGACAACAATAGGTTGTCATGGGCTCCAATACCTCTATATAATACCCACCATTTTTTCAACTACTCCATCATTGCTACCCCTAGCAGTGGTGCTCAGAAGATACAAATTCCCACAAGCTTATTGCTAATTGTCCCATACTCAAATTGTGGCGATGTTTGCTCTGTTCAACTGACTTTGTCTCCCAACACCAACTATTCAGTGACAGTGGCAATCACCAGGAGTACAAATCCTGGAAGAACAGGTAAAGACCAATCTAATGTCATGTGACATTGTTTACGGTTCTATTTACTTTTTTATTGTTATGCTTTTTTATAGTTCCTGTACTACTATTGTCAGCACCAACAACTCCAAAGAGTAATGTTAGTATGTGGCATATGTTGCACTAATGAAGGCACTCCACTATAGTTTGAACATATGCAATACATGCCAAAGTACACACATGTATTGTATGCAATTTTGTCATAGCTATACAGATGCACGAGCCATTTATGCACAATCAATGCAATCAATTGTGCACACATCATCATACAGATGTACATGTGAACCACATATGCATGTGCACTCAATACATTCAAACATGACTATTTCACCAAATCAATATTACACACATTCTAAACAATGATTATACATAAAATTGTGTTATTTTCCACAGACTGAGTGTTCATGTGTGCCAACTGGTGTAATCAGTGGAATAGTGACTGGAGTTGTAGTGGCTGTACTCACTGGTTCTGTGATGGCCATTTTGATGTATGTCATAGTCAAGCGTGTTAGGACCTCTACCACTAAGACTCAGGAGCAAGTGGTCTATGAAGACCCAACATGTACCAAAGGAGAAGTAGAGAATATTGAGTTGTCTCCAAATCCTGCTTATGTATCTATGGATATCAAGTGATTGACTGTATAAACTTGAAGCTGCGTGGATTATATTAATTTCGAAGTTTTGAGTCTTTCAAAATTTGGTAGTAGTAATTTGCAATTGTTTCTTATTTCTTATTATGGCTACCTTGTTATAGTAGTTTGGACTCTGTATAATTAATTTTTGCATGATTTGTATGAATAATAATATTATTACTACACATTAATTGATATCTTAGATTGGTAATGAAATATGTATTATTCCATTAGGATGTTACTGTATCTACGTCTCTATACATGTATTTACACACTACCATATACATAGTACTGTATTATACATACTTAATTGATCATAGTACACTATACACTCCACACTATGGCATCTCTGCTAGCACTATGGCATCATCAGTGCAATAGTACTAGTGACTGCTGTCATAGTAGCTGTGTTCACATGTTCTTTGAGGTCCATTTGATGCTATCTATAGCAAGACATGTACTTGGACCCAAAGCTGCTGACACCATTTGCAAGGGTGAGTGGTCTATGAAGAGCCAACAATATATGTCAGGACAGATGTACTGAATATTGAGCTGTCTGGCATCAGGTTCAGTTTATGAAACTTATATGAAGTGATTAGTACTTAAGCAGAAAGATCCAACAACTCTACAATAATCTGAAAACCTCTGATCACATTTTTGGTACGTAGATTTTTGGCATTATTCTATATTATAATATGCATTGCTCTGTATCTGATGGTAATTCAGATGTATACATCATTGAATTCATAAGTGACACGACAGTCCATTGAAAATATGGAAAAGTGAATAAGTATAGGCAATCCACAGTGTCAAATAGAAAAGGGACCCATCAACCATCCTGGGCATTGATCACCATGCATGGCTTGTGGGTCCGATATCTCCATATCTCCAAATTACCTCTTCCCGCCATTTTACCGCGCTGGGTCATCACCATCATCTGGGTAACCGTGGATGTTCGTAGGTATTTATCATGTCTGTGGTCCCTTTATCCGTATCAAGTGTAAAGTTTGTATAATACAAATCTGAAGTGACCCCAAGGATGCCCGGAAATCATTTCATGTTTTCTTCAAACTTTTCTACTACGCTTTAATTCTTCGGTTTATTGAGTCTTGGTGAGTGTGGCTGTTGTGTCATTCTGTGGTGATTGATCATGAAAAAATCGAAGGCAGTTCATTTATTTTAAACCTGGATCAAAGATATATTATCGTTACCTCTATCTAATGCTATATTTTGTTTTCAATCCCAATTCCTCTATTCTCGACCGCTTATTTCTGGTGTAACTGTTACAGCATACAGATCGACGACGAAAGAGGCTTCGAAGCTTCTTTTTTATAAAAGAAGTTTAATATCTACTAAACAGTTGCCCAAAGAACCCGAGAAAAAAACGATCCGTTGAAGTTGCCGTTCATTTTAATTCGGAATCCGAACCTTCCTTAATATTCAACGCCACTGCAACGAATTGCAAGCCGCCACGAAATCGATCCTAACGCATTACATGTATCACATAGCAAGCTACCTATTACCCCGAAACGAGCTATACGGAATCAGAGTGTTTAAAACCATGTGAACGGCAGGCTTATTATTATGCATGAGAAAACATGCGAGGTCGATAATTAACGTGGAGACTAAATTGTTTTAAAAAATCTGTTCCTAGACTAATGAAGTGCACAATCCAGAAATTGCAAAAAGACTAGTAATGATACATATGAGTGTATCCAGGTCAACATACTACTAAATATGCAGTTATATATACATGCCTCTTATGTGGCGAAATCACTCATTTTACTATAATATTGTGTGTACATACACTGTGACCTGTGTGTGTTTGCATGTGTTAAATGGTGCCTGTCATTGATGCAAAGGCTTTATTTCAGAATCTTTAAATCCAGCAGTTGATCATTAGGTTTGTAAGTAAGGAAAATTTGTGCTTCTCTCAGTGTTAAGCACACCAGCACGTGTGGTTGATATTTGTCAATGATATAGCATTGATGTTATCTAATATGTATGTCATAGTCAAGTGTGTTAGGACTTCTACCACTAAGACTCAGGAGGAAGTGGTCTATGAAGACCCAACATACACCAGAGGAGAAGTAGAGAATATTGAGTTGTCATCAAATCCTGCTTATGAATCTATGGATACCAAGTGATTTTTATGAACTTGAAGCTGGAATAAATAAAATTAAATTTCGAAGTTTTGAGTCTTGAAAAATTTGGTAGTATATAGCTAGTAGTAATAATTTTGTTTCTTATTTCTTATAGCTACTTCATTATTGTATAGTAATTCAGACTCTGTATAGTTAATTTTTGCATGGCTTGTATAAATAACATTGCACATTAATTGATATCTTAGAATGTTAATGAGATATACTATGTATTATTTCATTAGGATCATCACTGTTGTATGTATATATATATATATATATGTATATACATTATAATAATGATAATATATTTACACACCATATTATACATAATACTGTAGTATACACACTTCATCATAGTACACTATTTCCACTCCACACATACATTATCTATGCTAGCGCTAGCACTATGGCACCATCAGTGCAATAGTGACTGCCTTCATAGTAGCTGTATTCATATGTTCTTTGATGCATGTCCATTTGATGTTTCCTATAGCAAGACATGTACTTGGACCCAAGGCTGCTAACACCAAGGGTGCAGAGTGAGTAGTCTATGAAGAGCCAACACAGCTTATCATGAAGTGATTAGTACTTATTAAGCAGAAAGACCCAACAACTCTACAATAATCTGAATACCTAACATGTATGGTATCATAGATTTTAAACAGGTTATTTTATATACCTTCCAATTATTATTTAACAGTATTGGATTTTGTGTTTTGTTATGCATTTCTATCAGCTGCTTCACACATTTACAGTAAACAAGCACAATCCAGGTAGGGTCGCCGAATTAGTTGTCTCTACCCAGGTAGAGTCAACTAATCAGTGACCCTCACATACCCAGAAAACAAACAATTGAGCTTTATGGTAACATCTCAGGACATTGTACAGACGTGAGTCTGAGTTGACAATAAAGTGGTCAATTGTTGACATGTCCATACTTAGATATCAGCTGGAATGAAGCCAAATTATGGGTCTTGACATGTTATTGGCTTCTTCAGTTTGAGCCAGCTTGAAGCCAATAATGAGATTCATTGGTCAAGAAATGACAAAAAACAAGCAATGTTTATTGTTTCTATCTGATAATGTGATAAAAACAGCTGCAAATTAAATCAGGATTACAGTTAAGTAATAATTGGACAGTAAATAAAATAACCTGTTTTTTGCATTATTCTATATTATAATATGCATTTGCTCTGTATCTGATGGTAATTCAGATGTATATATCATTAAATGTATAAGTGACACGACAGTCCATTGAAAACATGGTAAAGTGGATAAGTATAAGCAATCAACACTGGTATCAAATAGAAAAACGGACCCACGAACCGTCCCGGGTCAACGTGTCTTGTGGGACCGTTATTATTTCTCCAAATTACCCCTCCCCGCCATTTTACCGCGCTGCACATCCGGATAACCGTGGATGTTCGTATTAGCTATACGGTATTTATCATATCTGTGGTCCCTTCATCTGCATCAAGGTATATGACAAGTCTGAAGTGACCCCGAGGATGCCCGGAGAGCATTTCATGTTTTCTTCAAGCTTGTCTACTACGCTTTTCTTCTTCGGTTTACTGAGTCTTGGTGAGTGTGGCTGTTGTGTCGTTTGTGGTGATTGATCATGTAAAAATCGAAGGCAGCCTATTTATTTTAAACGTGGATCGAAGATGTATTATCGTTACCACTATCTAATGTTTTCAATCCCGTTAACTTTCTCTAGCTGGATTGATTTATGGCTTTAATACTTGCCATTGTCGACCGCTTATTTCGAGTGTAACGTGTTGTTAGCATACAGATGATGATCGACGATGATAGAGGCTTCTCTTGAAGCTTTATTTTTATAAAAGCTGTTTTAATATCTACTGGACAGTTGCCCAAAAACCCGAGAAAAAAACGATCCGTTGAAGTTGCAGTTCATGTTATTATTCCGAACCTTCGTTGTATAGATATAGGTTACTTAAAAGTCAACGCCACTGCAACGGATTGCAATCACCCACGAAATCGATCCTAACACTACATTAATTTGTGTCAGTAGCATAACAACCATGGCATTTTGATTAAACCAGTAATTCCATGAATATGCACCAGCATATTGTGTGGTTGATATTTGTCAATGATATACCATGCATTGATGTTATCTAATCTCAAATATCAACCAACCATGTATGTTAAGTCTTCAAATTGTGGTTTCCAGCACAGTTGACATACATACATACATGCATGTCATATACGTACTGTTGTTTGTGCTGGCCATGTCCATGAACATTTTATGAATTCGAAATGAAAACATAGTAATGTTACACATTTGAGGGGAACCTCAATCATGTCAGTCAGAAGGGCCCACTCGTCTTAGCACAATCCAGCATCAGACATCCCATTGGTATGCCGCTTGCTGCAAGCCACATCCATTAAACTGATTAATAATAATAATATTATGTATTATGCTATTATATCCATTGTGATTCCGTATTATGTTAGTATTATTATTATTGTGTTGTATGTATACATTTTGAATAGGGAGATTGCTGTGGCTTCAGCCTTGAAGCTCTTCAATGTCCCAATTACACACTTTACATATTATGGTGCACATCACGGAAAACCTTGACATATTGTAACTTACTTTCGACTTGGTCATAGCAGATTGTGATACCATCTAGTCCGATGTACTCCAATCCATTTCCTGCCTTGATTTTATTACAATGGAGGCAGGAAATGATCTTGGAAATGCCAGACTAAGTTTGATCTTAATTCATAGTTCTTTTGTAATTGGTCGTAATTTGGTTGATGTGTGATGAAAAAATAAGGACAGGTTTCAAATTTGTGATGAATCAGTATAACTTTACGGGTTATGGTACTGGTTTGAGATGTGGCATAAACAGACCATGCTAATTGTTTGACCTGAAATAGTGAGAAAATGTTTGCATGTCCAGGAAGTAGGTGAATAATAATCAGAGGGTGTAAGAAATAACCTTTCACCTGTTTCAATACATGCCTATTAATGAAATAGAGACATTCAACAATGCTTCAATGGTGTTTTTATACTCCAGGAAACTGGCATTTTCCTCCAGTGGTGGTGTGTGCACAGCTAGTAGTGGTGTGTATGTTGATAATTCGCACACTGTCACATAATTGATAGTAGCGTGTAAAGATAGAAGTAGCTAGGGGTGTTGTAAAGTAATTGGTGATGTGTGTACAGCCAGTAGTGGTGTGTATACAGATGATGTATGAATGTATGGCTTGACATGAAGTGATTTTTTCTCTACCCCAAACTATTATGGTCATGATTGCTACTGGTGATCAGACAGTACAAACACAACTGAGCTTTTGAGTTAGCTGTTTAGTTGAGGATGTTGTGATAGCCAACATGAGCTGCAGTCTAAGGAGTACTCGAATATCATTTACATACCTCTGTGCATCATGATAATCAGGTGTACAGGTTGTGGTAAGCATGATAATTTTTTTTTATGAGGGCTGTCCCACGTGCACATAATCAATATTATGCAAACAAATACACATTCCTCATGCATTCACATGTTAGCACTGTGTGTGCAGTGCAGGTAACAAACTGCATCTTACCTACAAAAGCAAGCAAACACATCAGCCCCCACTAAATATATATATATTCCTGTCCACCACACTGTGTAGGCTTCCCATCACACACCTACACCCACAAGTGAACAAAATTTGGGTACTCCTCAGACTGGCCTCCTGTTGCTCATCCCAACAAATCAGCTGAACAGTTGATAAAAGGGGTCAAAATGGCTATTTCAAGCCGTAACTCCTTGCAAGAGCATCTGAATTGAAAACTAAATGTACCATTGAATAGAGCCAATCAAATTACATTGTTGATTATGGTTTGAAAGAAATCCTCCCTATCCCTTTTTTGAATTGTTGCCCCTAGTGATGGTGTATATTATATACAATTGTATCAAAATTTCCCAATCCATCTTCATGCATGTAATATTCTATCTACGTATGCATAGTTAAGTTATAAAGTACATGTGTGGTGCATATATTCACCCATTATATTTTATAGAAGCCCTACATTGGAAAGGGGGTTGGCTGCATGTATTCTTTGGTAACCTCTATTTGAAACTTTATTGATATGATTACCTCAACTGTTTTTGGATTTGGTAAATTTGACGGTACTTAATGTTGTATCTATCATGAATAAAAATCATCAGGTAATTGAATGTTTATCCCGCTCAATACATGTTTTTATGTCCACAGATGCAAATGTTCATTAGTACACTTAGCACATGGAGAGAGATAATTCTGATTTTGATTTTAACAACAGTACTATTGTTTGTCACACTTGTGTGTATGTTGTATATCAAACAGTGAGTATTCCAATTTCTCTTTAGGTCTTTCGGTGATTGGACAGCAGGAAGGTGAGTTGAATTAGACAGAAAGTCTTCGCTCATATCTTGAGGGAACACCTCAAATTTATCAGTGAAGGTGTATATTATGTATTATATTATGTATATGGCTATGTAATATCATTTTGTCCCCCTATGGTAATTTTCTTTAAATTAGTACTAGCTGAATAGTGTGAATTTTTAGATTAGTTTGATGCTTTCAAAACATGATCTAATAATAATAATGTTGAGGTTTAATAATGACTTCCCCAAAGACACGAGAGATCATTTGGAAGAAATATATAAGTACAAATGCTGCAAGTGTCATACAATAATTATAATATTATGTGAAATATTTATTTATATTGCCGACCCTTTGTAACCAAAATGAGTTTCTCACTGGTTATGCAAACACATATTATCGTTATAGCCACAATTACTGGAATAAATGGAAGTGTTAACTCCACAAGAACAATAACACAGGTTCTTTCGACCCAGAGGAGACAATCTTGGTACCTTGCCCATAATTGTGGACATTTGGTATTGTTCTGATCCATTGTTTTAGCTCGATATATACCGGTATGTGAACCAAAAGCCAAACAAAGGTGAATTACTTTTATAGGTAAACCATCAACAAATTTAAGGTGATAAACACAAATACACATCAACCGGGCTCATGCTCATCATAGACACATCATAGACTTTAGGTAACTGTGTTTGAATGTACCTATATAGACCAGTCAGTTACTTGCATACTTGTTTATCTCTGTACTGAACTTCCTGCAGTTGTCATTGACTCTTACCCTCCTGTCACCGCTGTTGAGCAAGGAAAGAGCATTGTACTGGTGTGTAGAGTAGTGGGTGTACTGCCATCAGTGACACTGTCCTACAGTTGGACCTGTGATGGAGGCACTTGTATGGGTACAGAAGTGGTGTCTGGTAATAGATTGAGGATTGGAGTGATCAATAAAGATAGACATCGGGGGACATTCATATGTAGTGTGACCGGCAGTGGAGTGTCATTGACAGGAACATTCAACCTTATAGTGGACGGTGAGCTCGAGACCAGTGCCAAATACCTTGAAATTCATTCATGGTATTTCTCATATTTTGTTTGTATGGCCCTCTTGTCCAGTGCTGCAAAACTTTATTCATGCACTACCATATGGTGGCAAATGTTTGTGGGTTAATATTTTCATGAAAATGAATAGTTGGCTGGAACTCAAATTATTTCTGTGTAAAAATGTCAGCATCTGCCAGCCAGTAAAGGATAATACAAGCCTCCTGTATGATATAGGCAGTCAACCATGTATTCTGGTTAAAGAGGTCAGTAGATCGAGTATCCACAGTATAGGAAGAACATGAGTGAAATTGAGATATACATGATGGATTCCATGGTTCGCAGCTATCATGTGAACAGATATTTCGGGAGCTACTTTGGGGAAAATTGTGAATTGTTCAAATATAGTATAAAACGTGTACACACAAGATAAAATCGAATACAGATAATATACAGAAATATATGGAAAGTACATGCAGTAATATAATTCAATTTTATGGTAGAATGTCGTGTTAGAGAATCAAAGTCATAAAGATAGGATCCAAAGAACCCCTGCTCTCCCTGATCGATAGGGAGATTGGTGGGATGGCTCGTTTATCTTCATTGATGAAGGATTGATGGGAGGAGTGTGCGTCCCCTCCGGGGCACATGATAATGGGTTGGATAAGAGAAACAACAAGCCATGGGGGAAATATTGCCCTGTCAGCAGGAATGGGTAATTCTAATGATGCTTATGTGGTCATTGTAGAGATAGATTGTTGGCTATTTTGTATTCTACATACAATATCCAGTGTTTTCAAGTTCATGTGTTTGAGAAGGATCATTCTGGAATTGTCACAAAAATGAATAATCTCACAGTAATTTCATGGATCGATTCCTATTTGCAAAATCCATGCAAGTATTCACCCACAAACATTTCCTGCTATACAACATCTTATATTGTGGGCAATTATTATGTACGTACATGAGCATTGGCCAATTTATTCAACCATTATTCAGTGGTATTGGACAATGTATTCAATTTCTGCAAAGTGTACGTGACATCAAGAAACCGATCGCGATTGCATAGTAAATTTATATTCTTCATTCTATGTTTACTGCATGTTGTATGATATTTATGTGTAGATGGCCTGGTAATGTTTGCTAGAGGATCAGGTTTACCTGACTACTTCATTCCAAGGGACAGTTTCATCACAGACAGTGCACCGATAACACCAGTTGGAAACTCCGTTGTGATAGATTGTCGCAGTAATAACTGGCAACCCATGTGGTATCACCCTAATGGTACTGTAGTGACCACCAATGCCGAAGTCAGTGTTTACCAGGATGCAAATGGTGATCGGACTTTTCTCAACATTGGCGATGTTAATGACTTGATCGATGGTGACTACACATGTGCTGGTATCAGAATATCAGCAGTTCTAGGATGGTATACTATGAGTAGTGAGTGTGTGTGTGTGTGTGTGTGTGTGTGTGTGTGTGTGTGTGTGTGTGTGTGTGTGTGTGTACAGTACAGTACAGTACAGTACAGTACAGTATGTACATATACTACCAGTGTGCGTGTGTGTGTTTGTATGTGTGTGGGGGATGTGTAGGGTTTGGCATTCATATCACAGGTCTATATGCCCGATACATTACAGATGGGAATTCATTACTGATAATATAGTAGTAATATAGTAACATGTATATTGTCTATGGATGTATAATGTTTTTGATACAATGTGCTATCAGCCCATTTTAATATATTATTTGTAAATAACATTGTTGTAGACACTGCACTGGATCCCCCAACCAGCTTGACGGGGACTGCTAACGCTACTAGTATTGTGGTGATGTGGAGTGGAGCTGGCCCTCCAGTGAACGGGTACTACATCAGTTGGAGGAGGACAGACCTTGGTGACAGTGCTACTGCAGAATATGCACGAGTTACAATTGTAGTGCACACACTGACTAACTTGTTTGCTGGTGTAACATATGATATCACTGTATGGTCAACTGATGGTACACGAGTTAGCATTCCTGTTAGCCTTAAATTAAGAACTTTTGAAAGTGGTGAGTTGTCAACCTGTGTGGACTGAGTACAGCAGAGTCTGCAGTCAAAGAAACTGTTCTGTACTTCACATCTCCAGCTCCTACTGCCCCTCGACTACTGAGAGTAGTAGACTCTTCATCATGTCAGTTGGACTGGGTGCCTCCTGCTCAACCCAATGGTGCTGTGACGTACACTGTACAGTACCAGACAAGTGGGAGCTTCATGGACTTGACCACTGGTCTCACCACCACTCACCACTCAGCAGTTAATCTACCATCTGGTACTAGTGTGACAGTGAGGGTGCAGGCAGTCAACACTGCTGGGACAAGTACCAGCAATACTGTTGTATTACAAGGTTTGTATGTATTGCAGGCTTACACATTCAGTCACAGATTGCATTGCACATGATTTTCCATGCTCTAGTGCATTTTCCATTGAAATGGAAACTTATCATGGAGTTTATATGAGCATAATATGTGCATATACATCTACAGCACTATTTATTACATATGCATCTTTATGTACATATTATATCCTGCATATAAATATTTCCTAATAGTTATGTCAGCAGCTACTGATCATCAAAGTATCCCTACATCACCAACAGGATCTGGTACGTATGTATGTAAACTTTCGTAGGTTGTGTCTTTTTGCAATTTTAGCCTTTTTTATTTTGACAGCTTGTGACGTAACCGCAGACATGTCGCGCATGTGGCCTAAATTTTCACATAAGTTAAACCCCGTGAAAGTTAAAGTGTATATGGTAGTTATCCAAGCCTGTTTACTCTTAATGTGAGAAGCAGCTGATACGAATGCATTACAAAACACGAAAAATTTAATATAGTACTGTAATAAATTTAGTAGCTTTCTATTCCACATCTGCCCATTCAGTATATGTACGTACGTAGTTATCACCCAATTACAAGGATGGTGGCTGTAATGGAGTAAAAGACTGAGGTGGAGATTTGCAGAAGTAAATGACGAAGATCTGAGTAAATTAACCTAAAAACACGTTTCAAAACATAGACAAAAGTTCAAAGTGGGCTGTGAAGAATTATTAAGAATGCAGAGTTGCCTATAACATCGCTCCTGAATCAGACAGGAATTGTCCTGATACCTGCTTCGAAAAGAATTTAACAAATGCCCAGCATTTGTTATCGAAACAAGATGTGAAGGGGGATTACTGTACGTACATATTATCCTCCGAAGACTCGATTTGTTAACAACATCGCTACCCTGGAATTTGTGAAATCTATCTTAATTAGTCTACTCCTTAACCACAGATTCATATTATCCAGTCCCAGGACTGGATATCTCAGATATCACCCAGCAATATAACCCCTGTTACCATGGTAACTGGATGAAAGTCATATTTATGGAAGTTTCATGTACATACACATTTTTACTCTAGGGTTCTTTGTAGTTGTCATTGACAAGTACTGACCCATTCTTACTGTGAATCTCTTGCATTCCAGCAAATTTCTGTCCGAGTGAGATTGATGAGGTGTGGAACATACCCTGGTCCGATACCCTGTATGGTGGCACTGATGTACAGAACTGCTCCAGTGATGAGGGATCAGGTAACTTCATGCACAGATACAAGCTTATCACGTCCAGTTTTTGTTGATCTCATCGATGTTGACGTCCTTTTTCACCTCCTTCTCAAAATCCACTTGCTGAATAATTCAGGCAGTGTATGCAACATTGCATGCTATTGCAATGAATTTACTACAACTAATACCCTACATGTTTTTGGCAATATGTACGGTTAGCACACACATGTAGGTACTTAGGTATGTGAAATATTGTGTACCATGATTGGTGGCTATGTCAGAGACCAACAGGTGCACTCATCCTATGATCCTTGAGACCCTTAGGTGTCAATTGATAAATGAATCAGCTACAGAAAGGTCAGTAAAAGACTAATCAGGATACATGCTATTTAATAATATACCTCATGTGCCTTTAGGAAGGAAACATGGAAAATATTATTTTAATGCAACACCTCAGGCTTCCCCTGGTATCCCATTCGAAGCATCCAATCCCTGTGTATCCATCCTGAAGGTGATATATCTTATATAACATGCATCTTGCTATACCTATATCTACAGGGAATGCCACTAGAAAGTGTAATAATGGAATTTGGGAAGACCCTAATGTCAATGATTGCTCAATTTTTGAAGAGGTTCGCATCAACGTGAGTCCCAGTGCACTAAGACATGTTTCTCAGTGATGAAAGCACTCAAAAACTGTACATTTGTTTGTGATGTTCATATTCTTCATTGAGTTTTTAACCTCATACTATGTGTGTTTCTCTGCCAATAGGATGAACGCTTGCAGAATAACTTGAATAATGAAAATTTGTACAATGGAACAGGTCTGCCTATACGTGAGGAGGACCTGGATATTATAGCAAACATCACTAACACCCTGTTAAACAGTGTCGATTCCAAGGGACGAACAAGCCCTCTCTTCCCAAAAGACCTCAACACAACCAGCACATTCCTTGACACTGTGTCTCGGTGAGTTGCTAATTCTCTAATTTTTCTGTTTAGAAAGCCAAAAGATCATGTAGTACACATGCATGTGCCATGGCAAGCAAAGGTCATTAATAATGTTTGGCACACCATATTCACCGTTTTTCACTCTGTAACATACAGAACTCTGTTTTTGTTACTTCCATCACACATGGCCTGAGTGTTCAATGAGGTGTATATGTACCATTAAGCCCATTGACAACTAAAACTATGTACGTGAAACAGTTTCTTGTGCAATGCTATGGTGTGTGTCATCACTCCATTAGGTTTGCTAACCAAACTGATTTGTTTGCCCAGCCCAACTATACAGAAACGGTGAGGATACTGCACATAATGTGTGTAATTATTATGTTAATAACATGCTTGTGTGATGTGTAATTGTATTAAAGGTACACATGTACGAACACATGTAGAGGTATATTAGCATTGTGGCAATTAAAATCCATTGAACAGTAAATTTTCCATTCTAATCTGAATATCGTATGTATTCAAGTAAGCTATTATTGGCAGGAAGGAATTGAATGTGCATAAGAGGAAGCAGCCCCTACCTTACATTACCCACATCGATTCAATTTTGTACATTGAAGGTCCTGAAGTACGAATAGAGCTCTCAAGATTTCACATCAGGCCTATTGGGTATCCAATAAAGTGGGCGTGGTTTCCAATTACGTCCACTCAATTGCATACTTCTGTTGATTGATTGATTAATCAATTGGTTGCTATGCACTGATAATTGTTTTGAAAACAACAGCCTATTTCATATATTAAATATATTGCATACACATATTATACACATGCATACACAAGCATGCACACACACACACACACACACACACACACACACACACACACACACACACACACACACACACACACACACACACACACACACACACACACACACACACACACACACACACACACACACACACACACACACACACACACACACACACACACACACACACACACACACACACACACACACACACACACACACACACACACACACACACACACACACACACACACACACACACACACACACACACACACACACACACACACACACACACACACACACACACACACACACACACACACACACACACACACACACACACACACACACACACACACACACACACACACACACACACACACACACACACACATGAATATGTACGCAATAGTGGTATTACAATCCAACTTTCTCTTCCAGGACTTGCTAATGATAGCAGACTATATCCTGGATCCATTAAACGAGAACGGGTGGATGATACTAAATGAGGTATGTACTGTGTGGAAAGTTGTTATGAGGGGAAGGACCTGTTATCCTATACCCTATGTAGTATTTATCAGTCTCACTCTTCAGTACATGTGATATCATACGGCTTATATATTATGTATGTTGTCATATTCAGTGTATCAATGCAAACACTTAGTATGTCCTCAGTTTTACAACTTCACACAACTTTAAACTGATTTCATACCAAATATGGACTATCCCTCACCATTATTGTTTACATTGTTGATGAACAAAAACAAGAACAAAATGTCATTATATACCATGTATGTTCTAATTTCAGGATGAATATAGTGGGGGATCCCCCCTGCTTCTGACCAGTGTTGAAGTGATCAGTCTGGAGGTTGCAAGAGAGCTTGGTAGCAACAACCAGACCACTACTGATTCAGACAATGGAGTGATGTTTGTAACATACCAAGGAGAAAGAATCAGTGAGTTTTGTATAAACTGTTCCATGTAGAGTTGCATATGGAATGAGTATTATAGGCAGAGAGAGTACACAATTGTGAATAGTTTGGAATTGTTGAACTTGTGGAAAAGTGTTACTGGGTAGGTACATATGTGTAAATTTTAAATGACATACTGTACTTGATCCCTGTGATATGTACATTAAACGTTTGCTCAGAGAAATGTTTTTGCGAAGCTGCTGTAACATTGAATACAGTTCACATTATAATCAATGAGTATAGCACAGAGTTGTATCAGCAATTTTTTTCTATCTACAAACATATACATCAATTAATCCAACCATATTTTTTTCAAATGATATTTTACAAATTGTGCATTGTGCACATATTTGTAGTCATATTAATACACTACCATAGGAGAGATTTATGCACTTAATCAACCAACATTGAATCAGCCATCAGTGAGCTGATCACAAACGTTATCTAATGATACAAGTATTGGTACCACACCCCATGCTATAACCGTATTTCCATGTACCCTATACTGATGAACTCTATACATTGTAATATTATTCTTACCACATTTGTACAACTTCTGAACTAATCATGATTTCAAATGGTCAATGTACATAATTATAGAAGTTTCATTGGAATTTAACCTGCTTGGGGAGTGAGAAGAAAGTGATGGACCGGCAAAACCGATTAGACTAGATATGAAAATGAAGATAATGAACACATTTAGTAAATGTACATATTATTTTATTACATTTCACAGACATCAGATCATTTCAAGTGTCTCCGCTGTCTAGCAGCAATGGTAGCATTGAAATGTATTCAACTGTCATTTTTCCCACTGAAAAGACTGACGGAACACCTCAGGTGCGTTTGCCTGGAGAGATACTAGCAGAAAGAGCAGGAGAAGGTGAGCATCCATTGTAGCTACCGGGCTTGGTACTACTACAGTAGGCAGTGTGCCTATCTGAACTTTGTGTATCTGGACTCCTAACGAAGGTACAATTCAGAGGTCATTGAATTCATTCTTTACAGTAGAAATGTCATTGAGTTCGATCTTTACAGTACAGAGGTCAATATTAAATTAAATGTTTACTGTACGCGATCATTCAGTTCACATTTTACCGTATATCCGAGGGATGCAATTTTTTTCCTTTGATATTACCCAACTCATGATAAATATGTCTACCAATTAATTGTTAATCTAACCGTTCCTGTTCACACTTGTATCACAACAATGCCCTTCAATTAACACAATGCAATGGTATTACAACAACAATGACTAGTATAAAAACACACAATTCTATAATACATAAGTACTCCCAAAAATTTAATGATGATCATGTATGTAGAATATTATTATAATACAATAATGATATTATAATATGGATACATGCCTATAATATTTTGTATATGTACTTTATGTAGGTGGAAATAGGTCTGTACTGGTGGTGGCTGGTGTTGTGATGAACTTCACTAATATTTTGCCACAAAGATTCAATAACAAAAGGTTCGAAGATTACAATATTACCATGATAACTGCATGGAATCAGACACATTCAGTGTCCTCTACATGCAAACACATGATTACAGTATGTGGGGTGGATGGCAATAACTTTACACTAACTACCATGCATACATGCATACCTAAATTTGTGTACGTAATTATATAAATGTACATGTATACATACATACATACGTACAATGTCATGCATGATTACATATTAAATTTGACCTTTTCTGAGTTGATGATTGTGTGTATCTCCACAGCCCTATTGGTGACCTTCGACCTTCTCCATACCTGGTGATTGCGCAAGTATCGGGGAGAGCAGTCAACGATTCGGCCAAGTTTGAAAATAGTAGTGTGGAAATAACATTCGAAACACGGGTGATTTTTATTGTTGCTGTTGACAGTCAGTGTTGCTGTTGACAGTCAGTGTTGTTGTTGACCATCAGTTTACTCATCTGAGAAACATAGTTAGCTGCCCACTCCTCCTATAGGCACCATACTGCAATGCTGATTGTGTTTCCTGGGACCCAGGAATGGACTCAAACAGAACATTCTCGGAAAGGTTCGGTATACATACATACAATAAGACTATATATGGGCAATTCTTTAGACTAATTTCCATGTACTTACTTGTGTGAGTAACAATAATTCTTCTGCCATCTAAACGTTCATTTTAAGATATAATTCTACAAATCAATGTTTTGAAGTTGATGTATATCATTGACACTTGGAATTTGTTGACTTTATAGTCGACTTTAAATTCAAAATATTGTTACTTGCTGAGTTGCAATTGTTTAGTTACTTGGTTATGCATAATATTACTTGGTACTGCAATCAGCATGTGGACCACTCCCATTCAACCCTATTCCACCACATATATGCACATTATTCACTGCAGTCTACCATGCAATCGATATTTTATAATTTTTAACAATTCACATGCATTATCATATCAATTTATTTAATATAGCATAATTTCAAGTTCTTTATCAGTTCTACAGATTCAAAGATTTTGATTTACACACTGTAATTTACTCACTCACTCCACCAGTGAATATTACATTGAATTTCATTCCTCTTGTTCAGCTCTGGAGGATGGTCCACAGAAGGACTGTCAGAAGGTGACACGGACAGTGATAGAGAAGTTCTTTGCAGCAGTACTCACCTCACCAGCTTCACCATACTGGTGGACTACACCCCGGTGAGCCAATACATTTGGTATATTGTGTGATGTGAGGGGTTTGAGGTCCTATGAAGTTTTTTACAATCAATTAAGTTACTCTGTGACGAAATTTTAATATTATAATTAATATTGATAAAATGTTTTGTATTGCGTGAACGTACATGAAAGACACCGTCAGGGCAATATCAGTGATACTGCTTGCTCAATATCAAAATGTGCCATTTTTTATTAGCCGAAGACTGAAATACCTTTTGGGCACTCATGCAGCGCCTATTACGTGGGAACCAGCATTGTCTGGGGCTGGTTTAGTCAGCATTTTTCTTTGGTTAAATTCGACTGAAATTTAAAAACTTTAGCTTTTTGTAGATGAGTTAATTTCAATCTACAATAAGCCAATTATGACCCTCTATGAGGGCAATACATCTGATATTGTGTGGGACTTGAGAACAATACATAATTGGTGCATTTTTGAATAGTTTTGTAGGTGAACTAATTCAACCATGTAAATGTTTGTTATGAGTTCCTTTATAAATTCTATGTGAATGATTAATTCACACAATTAAGAAATGTTTACATTTGGAAAGTTTGTTCATATCATTGATGTGAGTGCCCCTTTCCCTGTTCACATCTGCATTCAACACACAATACCCTTTGACCTTCCTATGCAATATGTACTGCATATATGTATGTACGTACATGCATATGGCATGGACTCCTATGTATGTATATACATTCTGATGAAATTCATTTGAGCTACATACGTATGTATCTCAATTCAAGTGTACACTCAGTGGATGTAATGATAATATCCACACAAACATGTTTTAATTAAAACGTAAATCAATTGTGAGTTGTCTTTTGATACTTTAAACATTGTGCCTGTGTAACAGTCATTTGTATTGTCCTTGTATCATCGTCTCTGCTCATTTGGTTCTGGTAGGGTGTGGATCAAAACTTGGAATTCACCATAGTCAGCTACATTGGATGTGGCATTTCACTTGTTTGTCTGTTGCTGTCTTTGATTTTCTTCTTTTACCAAAAGTGGGTGTGAATCCGTTTCTCTGTTTTTCATACATTCTCTGTGTGTATGTATATATGCTGGCCCAGGTATATTCTGTTATAATAATATTATATATAAATATATTATGTTATATCACCCCTAGTAAGGATACACCGGGAATCGATCCTTGTATGGAATAACTTATGGAGTCTGAAGTCTGAGTTCTTCCACATAAGGATCTGTTTCCTGTGTTTCCTTTCTAAAGGTGATATAAATACCATGTATCCTGATTATCTGACATCCCAGAAAACAGGTCATTGAAAATTCGGTCTTCTTCGTCCATACTAACTTGTGCCTTGCTTTGATTTGTGGATTAATTCTCTTCTTTTTCATTGAAGAAGGAGGAAGACAAAGAATTGAGGTTTGTTGTCTTGTACAAACATATGTACATGTGTGCACATACGGCACATATTTGTGCACGTGTGTTTGTGTGGTTGGGTGTGTAGGTGTAGGTGGGTGGCTGTTGTTTTTATAAATGTGTGTTTGGTGTGTTTGTAGACTCTATGCATGTGTTGGATGGGTTTGAGTTGTATATTACTTGACTGCCTCTTTGAAGTGAATCGGACTCCTGTCCTGTCATGAGTATAGGTATGCAATCACATTTGAACTGACCACTGATTGTGTAATCTGCATCTCCTCCGTATGTAGGCGGTGTGCAGTATTGTGACATTCTTGATCCAGTATGCATTTCTGTCTGCATTCTTCTGGATGTTGTGTGAAGGCATTATGATGTACATCCTACTGGTGAGGGTGTTTGGGGCTCATGACAAGAAGTGGTATCTTCTCTACATTATCATTGGATGGGGTGAGTATATAGCCAGTGTGGATCATTGTGATGTTTCATAACATACACCTGTACACCTACACACACGCGCGCACACACACACACACACACACACACACACACACACACACACACACACACACACACAAATGCACATGCACACGTACACACGCATACACACACACACACACAAACACACATACGCACATACACACACACACACACACGCACACACGGACACACACACACACACACACACACACACACACACACGGACACACATACATGCACACACACACACAAACATTCATTTTTAACCTGTTTACCACATGTACACCACTTATAGTAACAAGTACGTACGTATATCACCAATACTACCACAACCACTGCTATCATCCTCTGTCCACAGGTACCCCACTAATCCCTGCTATAGTCACCATAGCTGTGGCCTATGGGACAGACAAGAACTACTACATCAAAACCACAAGGTGTCAGTGGCTGTAAGTGGAACACATACAGGCATGCTGTATGCCACATTCACATGTGCACATTCAGGGTGTGTATGCGGAGTACCTCTCCAAGCTCAAGGTACTCTCTCAGAACAAGTGTTATATGCTATATCACACATATAAGAATACCATTCAGTACATACAGAATATGTGCAAATGGAAGTTCTTCAGAATTTTGAGTGCTTATACAAAACTTGTATGTATTATACACTCAGGGTCTATTTGTTATATTATTGCTATTATTTCTTTCCTTCACACTGACTATATACAAACCACATGTACAGTAAAGTACTTAATGTGATCTGTACTATTTTCCCATTGCATGCTCTGTACACATAATACCTTAAATCATGCAGGTGTTGACTCTCCCAAAGGGAATACTTCATTTGGGCCTTCATTGCACCAATGATTCTCCTTATTTTGGTCAGTGTTTGTTTGCATACATGTTTGTTTACATCTCTCTCTAAAGTATAAATAATCATAACATACGTATGCAGTGATATCCACTAATCATAAATTCGCGTATTTTCATAATATGTACCCATAGTAAGACATAGAGTGCTTGCTAATATCATATCCATATATATACTAGTCTACCCATGCAATGCATCTTAATTGATTATAATTATATAATTGTTTATTAGATAAATCTCGTACTTGTGATCAGAATCATGTTTGCAATTGTCAAATTCAAGCGTGAACAGATCAAAAGGACCGGTGTTCAAAAGGAGAACCAGAAGCTACTGATGTGAGTAGAAAGAGTCAGAGTAATATGTGAGGTTTAATAGTATAATTTACATTATGCTATTAATATGAATGGATATATATGTGTGCAGCTACAATGTGTCAACACAATGGGTGGCTCTTGTCTTTAGTTGAAGCTGAAATGGCTTATGAATGATAGCAATTCTTTGGGATAGATCCATTAATAGCTGCTGATTATGAGTTCATGAGTGATTTTAATAACATTGGTCATCATTACTTATGCATGTATGTTTGCTTCTGCTAAATACGTTTTGTACATCAATTAGCTATGTGCCATATGTATTCATTTATGCAATCTTGTATACAGTACTTCATTTTATTGGAATTATATGTGCACACATGTATGGGAGTTACAGTAACTATTCTCTACCAAATATGTCTTTATATAGATACTCTTTTAAGGCATTTATATGCTTATTACCACTGCTGGGTCTGACCTGGCTCTTTGGACTCCTGGCTGCTAACAAGCTGGGAGGAGAGACACAGGTGTTTGCCTGGCTTTTTGTGATCTGCAACACCCTACAAGTAAGTACATGTTGTACACATGCACACACACATGCATGCACATGTACATCAACACATGCACACACACATGCACACACACACGCGCATGCATGCATATGTACACCAACACACACACACACACACACACACACACACACACACACACACACACACACACACACACACACACACACACACACACACACACACACACACACACACACACACACACACACACACACACACACACACACACACACACACACACACACACACACACACACACACACACACACACACACACACACACACACACACACACACACACACACACACACACACACACACACACACACACACACACACACACACACACACACACACACACACACACACACACACACACACACACACACACACACACACACACACACACACACACACACACACACACACACACACACACACACACACACACACACACACACACACACACACACACACACACACACACACACACACACACACACACACACTAATCACTCTACTGTTCCCTGCAGGGCTGCGCCTTCTTCTTCTTCCATGTGGTGAGACATGACAAGGTTTGGAGCAAGGTAGAGAAAACCTACTGTTGCAGGCGTTGGAAGGAGTTCTCCACCAAAAAATCAATGGAAAACACAAATGCAAGTTTAAACTTTACAGTAAGCAGGTACACATTGATACTTAGTAACTCGTAAGTGAGAACGAATTCCTGCACAAGTGAAAGTAGCATTATATTGTCATTGTTCGGTAGATATAACTATTACAATAACATTGGACAATACAGTTCCATGCACCGTTCACACTTGAATATTGTCTAGAGCCCTACTTATAAAATATACCTAACTCAATAAAGACAAGCCCCCATCATCGTCCTTAGGATAAAAGCTAACGAATGGAGCTATCCAGGTAACTGCTGTTACTTACATTTTTTTACATGCATTCCTTCAATGATTTATACAGCTGAGAGTATAACTATTTACCCAAACATTTTCATAACATGATTATCACTCGATAAAATCTTTTGACCTTAACTATTTATTTTTTGCCTTTAACTTGCAGACATCTGAGAAGAAAATGCAATCCTTTTCTAATCCAGCTGTGTCAAATGGTATGTCTTTATATTGCCCTTCTGTTGTGGTCTCTGGGGTCACTGGTGTCAATATGAATACCTGCCTTTTCATCACTAGTGTCTGTACATATACCTGGCATTTTGTCATGATTGCTTCCTGTACATTCTCTAAGGTGTTTTCATTGAGGTTTGTACACGCCATGTTCCTGTAATTACACATGGTACATACTATAATTATAGTTTTAGTGATATGGTTTATGGAATTGAAAGTTGTAAGTATGACAATTTCACAAAGTAATACTTGCTGTATTTGTCTCTCTTGAATTCAGACATCTTCGGTACAAGTGGAGAAGCAGATGTTATGGATTAGAACATGGAAATGAACTAACTTAAGACAAAAGTGCCCATTATAGATATTCTGTAGTTCAGTCATCTTTAATCCACTTATAGTCTATGGTTGCATGTGCATATGTAGTTTTAGCATGTTAACTTTGTGACCTTGAAAACATTCCCCAAGAATTCCTGGACCATTGTCTGTGCAAACGTTCACACACACACACACACACACACACACACACACACACACACACACACACACACACACACACGTACACACACACTACATAATTTACATAGAGCAGTATAGTTTAATAATACGTGTATACGTATACATAGTACATATACCATATTGATATTCAATTATGTATATAGATTTGACATGGGTTGTGGAGTGGAGTCCATCCATGGAAAAGCATCTAGCCATAGCCTATGAATATAGTTATAATTTGGCCAGCTTGAATGTAGTTTTATTAAACTTTGTCTGGGTTGGAGTGATCCTTTGTCTGGTATTCCCGGGATGAAGTGCCGATTTCAAGCCAACATTTGCAACATTGACTATTGTGTTTATTCTTACATGTGAGTTGACAGCATAATTTCGCTCGTTCGAAATCACTGCACCACTATTGGTGCTTACGAATAGTGTATGCCATGGATGAAGGTGTTGTTACTTTTGCATTAGCCATTGGCACCTTGATGTAATTAAATGCGCTTCGACTCGTTTTGTTCGGTGTAGAAAGCTACCTACAACCATAAAACAGGAAGCATTGTAATTAGACCATGTGAACAGCAGGTTTATCAATATGGGAAGAATGCAAGGTCAATATAATTATATTAACCTTATATCATTTTATACATCATCTGATAAAATGCATTGTTAAGAAATTGCAAGAATAATAATAGTAATAGGTTTGAGTGTACGTATTCACCCCAACACAATATATGAATATGCAGTAATACATGTCTCTTATGTGGTGAAATCTTCATGGTTAATTCAATCATAATACTAGATACACACATTTACATAATACGTATATTAAGTATAATATTAATGAGTGCATATGCATGCATTTGTGTGTGTGTGTGTGTGTGTGTGTGTGTGTGCGTGCGTGCGTGCGTGCGTGCGTGTGTGTGTGCGTGCATGCGTGCGTGCGTGCGTGTGTGTCACCGTCAAATTTATGTTTGCTTTTGGACAGGGAAATTGGAAGCATGGTGGATGCTGAGAGGTACTACAGATTAGCTGTTGAAAGACAGCCAAAGGTAAGGATACTGCCAGCCATGTTCGAATTTGTCAGTATTGAACAGCTTCATTATCAGAAGATACTAAATACTGTGTTCCGATTGTGCAGATTGTTTTTATACACGTGCTATAATGGCGTGACTGTGGAACTTCCTAACCAAGAAGTGACGTAATTTTCAGCGATCTCATGTTTTATGTGTACTTGTCTATGTTCGGTGTGTCATATAACTCAATATAACCTACACAGCTCCCCATACCTCAGTTGAAAATGTAATAATTTCACCAATTGAATGATAGATTTGAGTGACTTGGCACTACTGGCACTGAGCAAAGGTGTCCTTTCCCAATAATCCAGCGTTCCAATATTTGCTCCCATCTATATATATATACCCTTAGGCTATCTTTTTATGTATTGACTGTGGATTTTATTTTCATATTCATCTTCAGCCCTTAACACAGGACTTGCTTATTGTGTGGTGCATGTCACACTGGTGGTTATCCCTTATTCATTGAGCTCTCACTGTCTCTAGGTCTCTCAGTACTGGGTCAGCAGGAAGGTGAGTTGAGCTGAATGGAATTGTGTTGAAAACAGAGCAGAATATGTCATTTTCTGCGTTATTTGTAGTGAGACGACATCAAACAACTATTCAACACCATAATAGTGAATTGTGACGGTAGTCCAATCCAATAAATTGTAATATCAGGCTATTATTAGTGAATCAGAAGTCATCAAGTCATGACGAATTCATGAGGAAAGTATCCATTGTTGTGTATCCCTTTCTGTTCCATAGCAATGCATATAATACCATGCAGGCATATTATGGGTGACATTGTATTGTGAGATGCCTGGGTAAATTGGGGTTAATGACCTTGACCACTCAGTATGTACTCAGTATATTACTACACTCACTATTACTGTATTAATTTCAGTAAGTCACTGCTCTCAAAAAATGTATATCTGTGTATCATATTTGGTCAATTGCTGTGTTCTGTATGTTATATCTGTATTCAGTATACTTCTGTACTCTGTAACAATGCAGTCAACTTACAGGTATGAAATGTACCCAAGTTATATATTCTCACAGCGGTATATTGCTTCAATTTCAATGTTATTATCATTAATTTGTGCATGTGTTTTGAGAAAATTTCCTCAAACAGGCACTCAATTTGCAAAAACGCTCAAACAGCTATGGCAGTAAACATCTTCAACAGTTTGACATACAGACTTGAGAAAAAAGTCATGCAATTTAGCAAGACATTCGTGTTTCCGACATTGGTTGCAAGAAACATCGTTGTTTTTTCTCATGTTTTACACCAACAGTACATGCAACCTCCTGAGAATGTGTTTTAACGTTACTACAAGTGGGTGCTATATTGACACCGGATATTTTTGACCCTGAGTCCTTGTTAGCATGGTCACACGCAGGATACGTCTCAAGACTATGAATATAGTTAAAATCTCACCCAGTGGGGAAGTCTTGCTTTGGTGGTGGTTCTTCTTCGTTCGATGTTACAGTGATGAAGCGTCTACTGAAACTTGAATTGACTCTAGTTTTATTTGTGGTGGTATTAACATTCACTGGTGAGTCAATTACGTCTATTCTGTCCCAAAACAGTTCATTTAATAGGAACATTCCTTCTAAGGTTCAGTGATACAATTGTTTCAATTTGTCGGTATTGAACAGCTTCGTTACCAGAAGATACTACGTACTGTGCTCCGACTGTGCATTCTGATTGTTTTTATGCACGTACATATGCTGTTACATATAGCGTGTGGACTTCCTAACCAAGAAGTGACGAGATTTGCCGCGATCTCGTGTTTTGTGTGTACTTGTCTACTTTCAGTGTGTCTTATATAAAACGTACACAGTACTTACCTCAGTTAAGTTCGTTAAAATGTATCAATTTTTCTAATCAAACGATAAATTTGGGTGACTAGGTACTACTGGCACTGAGCTACCGAACTAAGCGCATGACATCGTTATCTCTCGGAACTTCCTAACGAACTGGCAAGAAGTGACGAGATTTGCCGCGATCTCGTGTACTTGTCAACGTTCGGTGTGTCATATAATCTACACAGCTCGCCTTACCTCAGTTGATAATATATTAATTTTACTAATCAAACGATAAATTCGAGTGACTTGGCACTACTGGCACTGAGCTACCGAACCAAATTCATGACAACGGTATCTCCTTGAATTGTACGGTTGGTCAATAGATACCAAGACAATGACTACAGTAGCTAACAACAATCGTGTCTAAATGTGCCCTTTCCTAATAATCCACCATTCTAATCGCTCCCATCTACACTTAGGCTATTCATGTTACGTATATTGACTGTGGATTTTAGTTTCATATATATTCATCACCCGCAGCCCTTAACACAGCACTTGTTTATTGTGTGGTGTGTGTCACACTGGTGGTTATCCCATATTCAATGATCTCTCACCGTCTCTGTAGGTCACTCAGTACTGGGTCAGCAGGAAGGTGAGCTGAGCTGAATGAAATTGTGGTGAAACAGAGCAGAATATGTCATCTTGTATGCTCAATTAAACAACATCGTAGTAGTGAATTATGAGAGTAGTCCAATCCAATAAATTGTAGTATCAAACTATTTTAGCTGAATCAGAAGTCGCCAAGTCATGATGAATTCATGAGGAAAGTATCCATTGTTGTGTACCCCTTTTTTGTTTCATAGCAATGTATATATGTCATGAAGGTTATTATGGGTGACTTGTATTGTGAGATGCCGGGGTAAATTAATTGGAGTTAATGACCTTGATCACTCAGTATGTACTTAGTACATTACTACATTCATTATATTATTGTATCAATTTCAGTGGATAATAAATTGCCGCGCTCTGTATTATGTATCTGTATTCGGAATACTACTTTACTCTATAATATTGTCACATTATATTGCTTCAGTTTCAATGTTATCATCATTTTGCATTTGTTTTGAGAAAAATTTCCTTAAATTAGTACTTGATTTACAAAAACATTTGCTCACGCAATCAGCATGGAAAGTTGATTGTGAGCAACCTGAAAATTACACCTGTCATTTTATACGCATATATCACTTCACTACTAGTGATGTAATACCAAAATTACCAGAACTAACATGTGTAAAAGTAGCATATTCAAAATGGCTTGGCAAGGTGTACGTGAATTGCTCTATTCATTAAATACTTGCGCTTTAAATGCTATATTGCATGTTCCATTACTCAACAAGCAAAAAATTAAATTATAAATGGTTAAATTCTGCTTCAGTTTGGTTCTTCAATTAAAGCCCTCTTACCTGAACAGCTTTCATAAGCCAATGTCCACTGATAGCTGAAGCATAAATACAGTATTTTGACTTGAGACTGTCAAACATCAACTACATAGCCCAGGTTAACATTTGTATCGTGGTACTTTGTATGAGTAGGTAGTAGTAATTATCTGATATCCTATTATCATGATCAACAATATAAAATTGTGTTTCTGTGTTTTTTAGAATCTTTATCTTAATATACTCGGTGAACATTTTTGTTTAGATGTTTGTTTCTATAATTTCAGGTGATAAAACATACATATGTATGTACAATACAAGTGTATACTTTCAAGTACAAACACTATAATTATTTGTATAATATTTTGGCATGTACGTATGTATCAACTTTCTTAATGATTGTTTTGATCTTCATCTCTTTCTGCAGTTGTCATTGACTTTTACCCTCCCGTCACCACTGTTGAGGAAGGAGAGAACATTGTACTGGTGTGCAGAGTAGTGGGTGTACTGCCATCAGTGACACTTTCCTACAGTTGGACTTGCCGTAATGGACGCACTTGTGAGGGCACTGAAGTGGTGTCTGGTAATAGACTGAGGATTGGTGCCATCACTAATAGTCTTCATGGTGGGACGTTCACATGTAGTGTAACTGGAATTGGAGTGTCAGTCAGTGGGACATTCACTCTTACTGTGACTGGTGAGGAAAAGTACCCAGTCTACCTTCAGGATATGTCAAATATGTGTTACTGTCATGGTTGCACCAATATGGTATTGGCTATACGTAGCTTGTCAGTCAGCCATCTAACATGGTATTGGTTGTATAGTTCCTGTTATAACTGAAAGTGAATCATACATTGAAAGATTAAGTTTATCATGTCATGTCATTTGCCTATGAGACTACTATGGTAGAGAATGTCTGAATTGAGATCATCCATTAGGGGAATTAATAGCCTGAATTTATTATTTGTATATTGAGATAATTTATTTCTATTGAAGACAAGTTCAGTCCACCAATCAATCCATCCATCAGCTGTACAAAATACTGTATGCACGGAAATTTTCGCGGTACTAAACTTTTGCGGTTTTCGCGGATTGCCGGGGCATCTGCGAAAGTTTAATCCGCGAATTATTATGGTACTCGAGATTACGTTTTGTCTACATGCAATGTCATGAGATGGTTCAACCGTTGTTGATGCATGGTGTTGCGCAAGTAGCTTTCCACTCAGCGAAGAGCACTAAAGGACCTCTCAGATGTTGCATTCATTGCTGGCATATCCTCAACTACCTCTTTATGGCATTTGCTGACTTCATGCTTCTTAAATGCCACTATATAACATCTTTCCCATTGCAGTATCCTTTGGAAATCTATGTCTGCAAAAATCCTTCAACCTATGTATAGTATACAACAATCACTAGAGCTTTGAACAAGAACAGTACAAAGGCATCGCACTACTACATAAACCTTGAAGAAAAGCCAATTATTATAGGTGGAGTGCATAGCAAAACATAGGTAAAGAAATCATAGCAAAACATAGGTAAAGGAATTATATAGCAAAACATAGGTAAAGGAATTATATAGCAAAACATAGGTAAAGGAATTATAGCAAAACATAGGTAAAGAAATCACTCACAAAGGTAGGGTCAGATTTAGAAATTCCTCATTCTCTTTCTTGAATCCCATAATGCATATGTGGCAGTAAGCTACATCATTTGCTTCATCATAGTGCAAGAATGGCCACTGCTTGAACCAGGAGTGTGAAAGGATCGCTGGACAGCATTCTTCAGGCCATATGATCATTTTGGGAACTTGAAATTTGAGTGGGGCTAGTGGGAGAAGGTGGCACTTCAGGGATTCCTGAAATACCACTCCCAGAGGTAGAGGAAACCATTAATCAGCAAATATGTAAACGAATTCGACGAATACCAGTCATAGCAACTAACAAAGCCACAAAAACAGCCGCTGATCTATCCTACTACCAATCACGCAAGGACTTCTGTGCATGTGATTTTCAATATTGCACAATGACAATAATATGGCTGATTCACAGGCACAACAACCTAAGATATCGATTGAATGGGACAGATTCTTAAAAGGCTAAAAATTATTTTTTAAGGTAACTTCTTAATATTGGTCAGGCCAAAGCCTGACCAGCCTGACCGGTTGCACCGGCCCTTTTCACTTGTAGTTTGATGTTATTGTATAAAATTATATTTGACAATGTCTGTATTTAATTAGTGAATATATTGACGCTGTTGTATTGGTACATCCTTTGATTGAGTTTATGTCCAAATTACTAATAGTACTATACAGTGAAGAAATATAATAATTTTTTGTATCCTGGTTGACGGGTGGATCGAAGTAAAAACTATGCATACATGAGCCATGTAGTACAGGTCAGTGATACAACACAAGTCACCTGATGGTTTTCATGGTTAGGAGTAATTGAGTGAGAACAAGGCAGGAAATTGGTACACACATTTCTATTGCTTATTATAATATTTTTTAAGCAATAAAAATGTGCATGTATGCAGTATAAATTCTTTATTATTCACTAATCCAATATACAACTGTATTACATGTACTCTTAACAACGTCACACTTGTTGTATGTAATGTGTTATTCTTTGCAGACCTTTAGTACATGGCTTTTAATAAACATGAGGTTTGGAGTCTTTAACTCACTATTGAGCAAATTGGAGTCTTTTGATAAGCCTTACTATTGAGCAAATTCTTGCAATTATTGCTCCGTTCCATGTTGATGTGCACTATATTGGACTACCTGCATGTTATACCACAATCACCTGTAGTTATTACATCAAATTATTTATACTGTATTGTACCTAACCTATCCACTTTTGTTAATTATTTCATATCATTCACATCAGTTTCACCATTAACATACATATGTACACAGAATCTATTAATAACTGACATATGTATATGTTGTATGATAAAATATTCGTATGTGTAATACTCCAATTAATGAATATTTACATTCAGTTGACATTTGCAGTACATTCACATGTAGATGGACTGGCATTGTCTGCTCAAGGGGCTGCTGTACGCGACCTCTTCATTCCAAGGGACAGCTTCATCACAGACAGCTCTCTGATAACAGCAGGTGGAAGCTCAGCTGTGGTAGCTTGTCGCAGTACTGACAGAAACCCAACGTGGTCCTACCCTAATGGTACTGTAGTGACCAATAATACAGCAGTCAATGTCTACCAGAACATCCGAAATAATGCACGGTCTGATCTAATGATTGGTGATGTATCCACCTTCACCAATGGTGACTATACATGTACTGGTACCTTTACTGGTGGAAGTATATCAGCAGTACTAGGATTATATATTATGAGTGGTGAGTATATGCACGCATGGATGAGTATGTGGATGCATCCATGAATACTGTGTACAGTTTAATCACTGTACAATGTGGCAGTTTTGTTACATTTTAATGTATTGATTATCCACATATGTAGTTCAGTTTGTATGTTTGTGTGTTTGTGTATCAATCTCAATTCATGGTACAGAACACTACCAAATGCTACGTGATAACAAACAAGGTCCTTAGGAGTGTCCTTAGGGGATTAAAATGGCCATTTACGTGTTCTCTTGGTGTTATTCTTTGCTTCCAGATTTTCCTTGATTGCTAAGCACCATTTTAATTACTAACTCTCTTAGTCTACAGTAGCTGGCACTAGCAAACTGGTCAATTTGTATTTGTACAGCAAAGATATTGGCAAATGTGGTTACGTATAAAGATGCCATGTGGGGAATTCATTGGTAATCATAACATGCGTAATATTCAGTATAGTTCAAACAACTTTCAGTCTATGTATATTGTAACATGACTAACTTCTTTCACTCAATTAGTTATTCACCTCATTACATTCTATGATAATGCTGTATATGAATTTTGTATAGATTTCTCTATCCTATCCATAATAGATGAACTGTGCGTGCAAAGTGCCATGTTATTCCTATTTTTATTGATGTTCCCACGATTGTTAACTTTAATTGCTGTTACTGGGGACCTGCCCATGTCTGTGATTGGATGTTGACAGCAGTCAATTAACCTGACCTATTGTCTCCTGACTTGCACTGCTTACAGGATGTTTTAATTAACACACAAGTCCATGTACATACCTTTGAAGGCTGCATAGTCATGTATGCACTGTATGTCCAGTCTATTATTGTATGTTGATTTTATGTGCTATCATTCTGCACATTCACATGCACAGCCACCTCACTGGATCTCCCAACCAGCTTGATGTCGGGGACTGTTACTGCTACTACTATTGTGGTGACGTGGAGTGGAGCTGGCTCTCCAGTGAATGGGTACTACATCAGTTGGAGGAGGACAGACCTTGGTGACAGTGCTACTGCAGAATATGTACAGGTTACAGGTGCTACAGTGCACACACTGACTAACCTGTTTGCTGGTGTAACATATGATATCACTGTATGGTCAACCGATGGTACACGAGTTAGCTCTCCTGTTAGCCGTCAAGTAACAACTACAGAAAGTGGTGAGTTGTCACTCTATGTAGACTGAGTACAACAGAATCACATTCTAGAGCCACATATACACTCACAGGCTCTTGTGCTCCTTGTGAACACTGCCTCAAATCCTTTCTTATAAGCAAGGAGGTGGTATCTGACAGTGTGGTACCATTCTACTGTAACTTACACAATCACCAATATCATCCCATATCATCCACACAGTACAAACCAGAGTGTTTGGCTGAGTGGAGACAACTTCTATTCCACATGTCCAGCTCCTAGTGCTAGTGTTTGGGTTTATTATTCAAATATTATTCTGTACCTGTACTGGCTGTGAACACCAGTCCCCTCTCCAGTGTAGTCCAGTATGACAGTGTTATGGGTGACGTTACCTGTTCTGTACTTCACATCTCCAGCTCCTACTGCCCCTCGACTACTGAGAGTAGTAGACTCTTCATCATGTCAGTTGGACTGGCTGCCTCCTGCTCAACCCAATGGTGCTGTGACGTACACTGTACAGTACCAGACAAGTGGGAGGTTCATGGACTTGACCACTGGTCTCACCACCACTCACCACTCAGCAGTTAATCTACCATCTGGTACTAGTGTGACAGTGAGGGTGCAGGCAGTCAACACTGCTGGGACAAGTACCAGTAATACTGTTGTATTACAAGGTTTGTTTGTGAGACATGATTGCACATACACACATTGTATATCTCTGCCATATCATTGTCAGCTCTTGTATTCTTTTACATGAGATGATTACCTCATGAATTAATTATGATGGTCTGATCTCTGCAAGCATTGCAGAATTTTTTGAATTATTCCAAATGTACGTGATTGCAGTTGCTTGAAATTGTTCAAATACTGATTCAGTCGGTGCCTGTGTCCAAAACGGACACACATCCCTTCTATGTCCTACATGGGCTCCTTGTCTTACTCTTTCCCAGTTCCTGTCCTCCCTCAACCGGTGTCCCCCATGGCTGTACTGACCCCACCAAACACCATCACTGTATCCTGGAGTGCTCCTACTGGTGTGGACTGTCCAACAATAGATGACTACATTGTGGTCTACAATGATGGAACTGGTAACACGACAGTTGTTTCTTCGACCTCTCCACGGATACTACCAAACCTACAACATGGCACTACATATTCCTTGATTGTGGCTGCTCGTAGTGAGGGAGTTCCTGGAGTGTCAGTATCTACAAATCCTCCAAGTATCACTACATTGTTGGCAGGTATGTATGTAGACTGTGGTACTCATAGTTGCCAACCCTTGAAAATTTCCTTCAGGGACACTTATGTATCTACACCTATGTGCAGCGGTATATGCAGGTTTAGAATGATTATTGATTGTGCTTGATAAATAGCTGAAAAAGTGCAGTCTAGAACCTTGTTAAATACCATACTGCATTTAATGTAAAATTATTAATGTATCTCAGTTTACTATTACATTTCAGACAACAAAAGTAGATTAGTATGATGAACATTAGCACACTAGTAATTTTATGACGTCATGTTGCAAATACGGACGAATCTAATAGCCGATTTTTGAGGGATAATTTGATGTTATGCTCCATAGGAAAGTAATTATGACTTTATACATCGTTAGATTAATGAATTGACGACGGAAAACCCACGAAAATCTTTCCAAGAGCTTCAAAATTGTGAATCAGAGATCCGAACACTGTGGAACGAAAGTCGAACAGGCCGCTAAATATTCATTCTACTAGAGAATAACGATTGACGATATAGCAGCTAGTAGATAGAATTGAAGCACCTTTTGTCGATTGTGATGACACTTCTTAGGACGTTTTGAATGAAGATAATCGGATTTTGTACCCTGTGGTTTACTGTTGTTAAATCTGGGACATTTTATGATTTTCACCAATCTGTGAGGGACATGTTGCCACTGGAAATATCCGTGACTGTCCCGGATGATTTGGGACAGTTGGCAACTATGGGTACTGTATCTATATGTGGACTGTGGTACTGTATGTAGGTATGTGTTTGGGCTTTGGTACTGTATATATATAGGTATGTATGTAGACTGTGACACAGAATATTCTCAAGTACTAATACACAGCATGCATACTGCTTACAATATAGATTATCAGTTATAGCATTGTCCAAATCATCTCTTTGCCAACAATCGAATCTACTCTTCTGTACCCCTGACCCATTTATACCTTCCTTCCTGGGAATGTATAATGGGATTTTGGGAAAGTAAATATGCATGCATACTTGGAAATAGGGCTGAATGGATTTCACTACACAAGAAATCGCCATTATCACATGAAGCCTTCTGTTGTATGTACGTTTGCCATTGATCTACAGATGGTTAGTTGAAATCCATTAGTTGTAACAATTTTGTATGCAGCACTGAAATAGGTAATATATTTTCGAGTGAGTAAACACTTTTATACCAATACACAGTATAGATTCATAATATAGAGGTAATGTAAAATATTATACAGATCAATATTATAATGATTGACTATAACTTGTTTATAGTTTCCTCAGCAATGTCACTTGTTGTGAAATCCACTGAAGTCACTGCATCAACTCCTGTTGTCACCTCGTCTGACGCTGATGTTTCACCATCTTCATCGGAGCCCATCTCAACACCAAGTCCGATACCCACTTCAGCACCTCCAGGTATGTGACCCTCATTTAGTGCTTGTCTACAGTGTTTGTGTCCAATTAGACAATAATTGTGTTATGTACGTGCTGTAGGTACATGTGTATATGTGAAATGCCTACACGTGTACATGCATGTTGTTCATGTTCGGTCACTTGTAATCTTTCACGATATGATTGCAGTAAATACTGTCTATTCTGTCCCATCACTGGTGGGATAATCTAACATTGTTACATCATCTACATCCTCTGACATTACATCATTTGATATCATTACTTCCTCTGACATTACATCATCCGGCATCATTACATCCTTTGACATTACATCATCTGACCTTTTTACATCCTCTGACATTGTTTCATCTTCAGCTGTTATTACATTATCCGAAGCTGTTGTTGCATCCTCCACACCAGAATCTGTCTTACAATACACATGCTTACACACACACACACACACACACACACACACACACACACACACACACACACACACACACACACACACACACACACACACATGCACACATGCACGCACACACACATACACACACACACACACACACACATGCACACATGCACGCACACACACACACGCGCGCGCACACACACACACACACACACACACAAACATCACACACACACTAATGCTCACATCCACATCTAGAATTGTCATTGTCTATCAGCCTGTCCAGAATACTTCATGTTTCCTCGCACAACTGTTGGGGAAGTGGCTACAGTCCCCTGCTCCACTGATGGTAGTGGGTTAGGGATGTACGGCAACATTGAGTCCAAGTGTGAGAAGGGAGGAACCTGGGGAAGAGTGGACATGAGTCAGTGTACATTCAGGAGAGATGTGCCCGGTCACCCCATTCTGTGGATGGTGGAGTTGTGTTCCACAAACTTGACCTCACTGAAGCAATCGATAGTGAGTCAACAACCTGTGCATTCTATTTCATTCTGAGATGGGTGGTCTAATACAGACGATAGTTTAATGATGACAGTCTGTATAATAATACAGTATGCATGTATCATAGAGCAGGAAAATCTGGTATTTTGTCAAAATTTTGGGGGGTTGGAATTGTTTCTGTAGTCCACAAATTTAACAATGTTGGCAGGTACAAAGGAACAATGTGGAACTTCACTCCAAATGAAATACTTGTAAAATATTAACCAGATTTGTTAAATCCCTCAAACTACCAATATGACTCTGCCCATAAAGTATAAATTTGTGTACCTGGCAGTGCACAATGATGCAATTTGTACTATTCAATGTATCCTTCGTGTTGATAGGGTGAATTAGGTCAGGCACAAAATGTGATTGTCAATAAACAGGGAAGATCCAGCAATAGTGACCGAAGCGTCTACTTCATCCAAGCACCAAATAATGACATTGTCAATAGTACCAGAAGTGTGATTGGTTCTAAGTTGATAAGAGAGATTATTGTTATGAGAAGGAGTGAGTTACTTTGTTTGTGTATACGTACTTGTGTAGTGCTGCATGAATACACAGATACCATGGGTAACAGTTGTATCCTAGTGTAGTGAATAATAGAAGATTTGTATGGCGTGCATGTATGCACATAGTATACATATTCTTTACATCATGCAACCTTGATGTTTGTTCAATGGATATGTAGATGGCTGCAATTGCTGTGAGAATGCTATAATTGATTTATTCAACTCAAAATCCAACTATGCTGAAATCTGTGAGGGTGAAGGCAATATACAAGTTCCTTGTTCCTGTCTGAATGACGAGAATAAAGTGAGTGCATGTCATATACCTTTGTCATATAAGCAGTAGCAGCCAATATTTGGTCTCTGTAGTGTAACCATTATGTACTTGAAATATGGTATAAGCAAAGGATAATATTTTTTACAATTTAAGCTAGTTTTTTTTAGCTTACTGTCCGTATGGTACAAACAGTGTGTTGTGGCATGTGACTTACCATTCACTTCCCAAATCTGCAGTGTGCTGCATTCTACCTAGACGAGGACTCCAAGTGTTACCTGGATACTGACCAAGACAGTAAGCCCGATGTCAATGTGAGTTAGTAGAATATCTGTGGTGTATTAGCACTCTATGTGACACAGTTAGTGACACAGTCAGTACAGTTGACACTGTATAATTTATGACAAAAGGTATATAACACTGTACGTACATGACATATATATATATATTGCACATGACACACTGTGCATGACACATTGTACATGACACACTGTACATGACATATTGTACATGACACACTGTACATGACATATTGTGCATGACAGACTGTACATGACATGCTGTAAATGACATATTATTGTACATGACATGCTGTACATGACATATTGTACACGACAGTGTTCTTGATGATTCACAAACTGAAACTGTATAATAGGATTCCTGCATAGAATGCTGTCCTGAAGAATTCAACATTCTCCTATGGCCAGAACGTGATTATGGTGTAACAGTTGAAGCAAACTGCTCAGAAATCCATCCATCCTTTGGTGGTTCCAAGGTCAGCAGGACATGTCGCCAGAATGACACTTGGGATCCGGTGGACATCAGCTCCTGCACCTTCAAGAACACCACAGGGAACACACCAATCATCATCTTCAATGCCACAGTCAATGGTAGTGACATAAATGAAGCTAGAACGATTCTGAGAGAGCAAGTACGTACAAACTAAACGTTACCGGATAAAAGTTACCTGTTAATCCGGTAACAGTTAACGCTTTTCGGTAAAAAGTTAACTGATTTCCGGTAACCGTTAACCGATAACCGTTAACGGATAACCGTCACTGGTACGTTATAAATTCTTAATCGTTGAAAAAGAAGGACTTAAAGTATCGAAGACGAGTGTTTGAGAAACGATTCAAAAGTACAAAAGACATGGGAACATCTCTCCGTCTTCCTGGAACCACTCGACCGACTCTCCGACGGATCGTTCGTGAGTTACGCAATTCGCAGCTGTCATTTGGTAATATACGCTTACGTACTAATGATTACGCAATAAAAAACCTACCGGTAACGGTTAACGGATATCGGTTAACCGTTAACTGTTAACTGAAAAAAGGTAAAAGTGATTACCGTTTGGTTTTTTTTGAACCGTACTGTATGTATGTATGGTGGAGGATAGGTTAAATAGTGTGCATGTCCACTATACTGTACGTATCATGAAAACTATATATGTACACTATATGTGCATATTTACACTGTTTTGAATGTGGATTGTAATTTTAGGAAACTTACATATATACTAGATCACCAATTATTCTACCATATTTATAAGATGAAATGCTGCTTCAAGATAACTGAACTGGCAACTATGGTGTGAACTTAGAAAATGAAGTATTGAAACCTGGATGTTTTACCCCAATTTCCCATCAGACATATTAGTATACACAAAAATATTTACTAGTGACCTTCTGTGGTGAGGTGCCAGAGGCTATGTTGATGGATGAGAATCCAACAAGTGCTAAAGCCTAGTTTTGAATCCAGAGATAATCTACAACATTTCCATTGTATAGTATAATAACTGTCCCCATGCAGTTGTATTGAATGTGTCATATTGTGACTATTAAGATTCAAGGTTCTATAATATGTGAATAGATACTCAAATTCATTCCAATGTAGTATGAATACCTTTCAGGGGTGCTAGCATAGCACAATGTTATTTGTTGCAGTGTTGTCCTTGTATTATCACAGGCTAGAAACCTAGTTTGGGGTAACGTCACATTTGCCAATGTGACGGTGACTGAAGTGGCTACCATCAAAAACAACGCCACCAACCAGACTGTGGTCATCTTCGTCATCGCGTTTACTGAGAACACCACACTGGTGGAGAATTTCACCACTGTCATCAGGGAACCAAGCATTGCTCTGAATTATGTTCAAGCAGTGATACCTGCAGGTATGTGTGTGTGTGCTCTGTGTATGTTGTATTGTGTGCATACGTATTTGTGTTATTCTACTTTAATACAGTTAGTCAATTAGTTTAAGAATCATGTATTTGATTTGATAGAGGTTCTAATTGAATGAACTCTTTCAGTGCTATTCGACCACATTTGACTTGTAAATTGTCTTCTTACACACAAAGATAATTTGTTGACATGTACCTTCAGTTTCAGATGCCACTCATCTCACTCTCCTTACAGTGTCCTGTTCCTGCTCCAGCAACAGGTCTGACGAGCTCAGGAGACTCTGCATTGGCACAGCCACTGCTCCTTGTGACTGTGACCAAGGAGGAAACTGTGAGGTGAGGGAATGTCACCACTTAATGCCTCCTAACCAACTCCAAGGAGTGAGGTCATTTGGTGTAATGCATGTAGATGACACTGTTCTGACTCCTCTTTCTTTGGGTTTTAACATTCTTCAATTGGTCCTGATTTTGTCTGTAGTATACAATTTTGTCAGTTACGTACCTTATAATTACAATGGCTGTAAGTTGAAATTGACTATTGTCTGCACTACTTGATCCTGTTGCTGCTATTAATTCCCTGCTATTAATTGAAAGTAAATGTTGATGTCCCTGTGTCATTAATATCTGGACATCTCTCTCTTCCTCACAGTGTGTGGATCCGTACTTGCGTGAACCAGGAGGTACCTGTACTTTGGACACAGACGGAGATAAGATAGCAGATTATAAAGATTTGTGTCCATATGAGTTTGGAGAGAACTGTCCAAAGCCACCACCTGTATCAAAGTGTCCCAATGAAACAGACTCAATTTGGAAACTGTTCTGGAGAGATACTGAGCGTGGTGTCACACTGTATACTCGATGTCCTGGAGGAGTTAATGTCTCCGCAGGTACGTATGCACATACATATGTTTGTACAGTACGAACAGGGCAGATCCAGGAATATTTGAGGAGGCACTAATATAGAATGGAACTTTCAAAATTGCTTCAACTTTGGTCCACTGACCATCTTTACATGATAACATTTGGTGTGATGTCATACATAAAGGTGGCTTCTATTGGGTCCTCTTGTTCATGGCTACTCTAGGTTTGCTGTAAGATATTCTAATGAATGAAATTGAACTGTTTTGCTCTAATATACGTAACTGCCTATTATTAGTTTTCTATAGTCTGCTCTAAATAATAGAGGAGTTTCACTAGTGTACAATGGATTTACAGGTATTTGAAAATTGAGAAGTTCCACACTGGGGGAGGGGTGCTCCTAATGCCCCTCCCTCTGGATCCACCCCTGATAAGTACATTAAAACCATTGCATCTTTGGAGGACCTTTTCTAATGCATACGATACTAGTTCCAGCACTGCTGTACAGCATATACTGTAGCAGTCCACCATACAATGTACTGTATGCTGTGTGATAAACAACATACATGCTGACACTTCATCCTGTACTCTTACAACAGGTCTGGCCAACAGGATGTGTGGGGAGGATGGTACATGGGGTGAGGTGGACACCAGAAACTGTATCTCTAGAGCTTTCCAGGACATCGAACAGAGGGTAAGTTTGACTTGATGGCACCACACACATCTAGTGTTTTTAAATTGTAAGGGGCAAATGAGGTGGTTGAATCAAATATGCGCATATGCGCAAAAGCTTAGGGCCAGTATGTACAGTATGAGGTGAATGAGTGAATACAATTGCTATTGGTTGCAACAGCCATTCAGTACATGTGTATAGTTGAGTTTTAGTATAATCCTGGATCAACAAGAAGCTTTCCATCCCTAAGTGAAGTCTATGCTATAGTTGTACACGTGTTTATGCATGTGTGTATACACTTGCGCACTCACACATATGTAGTTGAGGGTTGTTCCATGAGTTCAACTCCACTCAAATCCCACAACTGTCAGACACAAGATGTCAAACAAGTTTTGGAAACAGACAATGCTCTGACCAACAAACAAAAAGAAGTGATTACTGGAATCACCCAGGACCTCAGTGCTGCCCTCAATGCGGACAATACCCTCAGTATCCTCCCTGGGGATCTCACTACAACAACTGGCTTAATGGAGGAATTGGCTAAGTATGTATGTGAGGGTATGAAGACATTGATACCACGTTATATTTTGTGTACCAGACTGAACATACATGTGAATGTATGTACATGTGTATGCATGTACATCAAGTACGTAAGTACATCCTTTGCATCCATTTCACAGAATATGTTGGTGCATTTTGTATAATAGAAGTACATATGTTCTGTATGCATTCAATATTTAGTGTATTGTATATTGTACTATATTATAGCAAAATTCACTACTATTAAGACCTTCTAATCGTGATTTCATAATGTGTTCGTGTGCATATTGAATGTACCAGGGTAGTATAGTACTTCATTCCAGCACATAATGGTTGGTACACTTACTTGGTGCATGTTAATGTGTAGTGTCTATAATATACATACTGTACATTATACCAGTTCATGCATGCCACAAGTAGTGGTGCAGCATCATGCATCATTGAGTATTGATCATTCCACTGTACAGCCTCAGTGACAACAATGGTCTCTTTTCTGGGCAGAACAACACTGAACAACAGATGGTAAGTACACAGCATCGTAAGACAGTAAATCTCATTTCAACTGCAGCTGTTCACCACTCAAGCTTCAAGGTGTCGATTCAGTTGTAGTGTGTTTGATATTTTAGTTCACATTGACTCCAATCCATCAATGGTCCCCACTGGCAGGGACCTTTGATATTGAGATGAATAATCATGATTTGGTTTGACCATGTTCCCTTGTTCCCACCTCAGGCTGTGGTGGGTGTGATCAGTGGAGTGCTGAACAGTAGAAACATTCCTGCTTTCAGGGCCAATAGCAAGTCTACGGTATGCCTGTACAGTATGTCCATATATGAACTATTCTTCAAGTGTGCTCTGTATTACTGTAGTAATCTGTATATGTATGTGCATATGTACATATCCGTGTTAATGTATTATTGCAGTGCTGACAATAAGGTTTGAAATACCCATGTCCAACTGCTGTTTCCAGCTCTGCTATTGTGTTGTCTGCATTTGCATATGTATGTACATAGTACATAACCAAAGTTACTTATCCATAACTTGATGTACGTGTGCATGTAAAGTAGTGTCTGTGGTCAGTTGTGAGGTACATATGCAGGTGTGTACATACCCCCTTATGGTGGTGGTTACTGTTTTTAGCTACAGGAAACTCCTGCAGAATCTCTGCTGGAGAGTACTGAACTACTCACAAGAACAGGATTTGTGCAACAGGACCAATCCCTCCCTCCACTAAATGCCTCTTTGAATGAAACAGAAAAAGTAGTTGTGGACACCAACTTAGGTGAGACCAAGAGGCTAGCTCACAGGGCTTGTGTTGGTGTGTAGTCCTTCACACTGTTCCCTTCCATCCTGGTGTACAGTGATCCAGTCCAACAGACTGAATTCCCTCAGCTTCACATCACCATCATTCCAAGTCAGCTTCCCCAGTCAAAAGTTCGATGATTTTGCACAGTCAGCTCTGATCCCCACCATAGTCATTCCGGGGAGTTTCCTCAATTCATTGACAACAGGTACACATATGGTACACTGTCGGGATTGCCCATTCTCATCTTTGTATGTGTACAGAGCATGCATGTATCCATTTTCTGTAACCATTTCATGCATATCATAAGTATTGATTGTACTGCACACGATTGAAACAAATTACTGTACTTCACTGTACTCTTACTCCTGTTCATTAGGTGGATCTGATGGACGTGGTATCCAAACTCCTGTACCAGCAGACAGCATTACGACATTGTTAACACCGTCTACAGTGTCCTCGACCACCAGCCAAACACCGCCCACAACCTCACCCACAGTGACAACAACAGATACTAACAATCAAACAATTGCAAAGTCAGTTGATGTTGTCAGCTTTACAATGAACAATCTTCAGAAACTCCTTCCTTTGAAGCTTGCTAATGAACCGTGAGTTTTCCATTGCTTAGTACATGTTATGCATTAAAAGAATACCACTAGTTGATATGCCATTCCAAGGATATTGTTATGATTTTTTGAATTGTACATTGCATGTTTGCTCTCTATAGAGATGATCCAAATGGTACTAGACGTATTGAACCACTTTCTCTGATAGTATCCAGTCAGGTGGCCGGTGTTGAAAATACCACTATTGATAGTGAAGAACCCATCAGCATATCCTTTACCCTTTTGGTGTGTGTGTGTGTGCGTGTGTAGAGTGTGTGTGCGTGTGTGTAGTGTGTGTGTGTGCGTGTGTGCATGCGTGGGTGCATGCGTGCGTGTGTGTGCATGTGTGTGTGTGTGTGTGTGTGTGTGTGTGTGTGTGTGTGTGTGTGTGTGTAGCATTTGCCTGTGCTAAAGTGTATATATACATATCTTTTTATAGTTATCATAATTTATTATCTTTCCTTATTCATTTCCTCTTCTACCACCAGGAAAACGTCCAGAATATCACTGTTGGTCCACGTGAGAAGAAGGAGGTTCAATGTGCTTTCTGGGATTTTGCTGAAGGAAGGAATGGATCCGGAGGATGGTCATTTGATGGCATTGAGAAAGTCTTTGATAACGGAACACATGTACGATGTACATCAAAGCATCTGACAAGTTTTGTTGTTCTGGTCAGCGTTGTACCGATTAAGGAGGTGAATTTACTGCCTGCATAGTATACATGATCTGTACATACCATGTGTAGGTATGTAGTAACTGTTCATATCCTGACCATTCTCCAGCCTCCTCACCTGTTCTTTGCCTGGATCACTTACATTGGTTGTGGAATATCTCTACTCTGTCTGCTTCTGTCCATAGTGTTCTTCCTCGCTCTCAGGTGAGATACAGTGTGCAGTAAGATTCGGTTGTTGCCTGGTTAATAGTACATTCCTGGTTGGTACACCTTGTTGATAAACACACCTGGTTAGCACACTCCTGGTTTGTACATACTACTGGTATGTACATACTCCTGGTTAGTATACCCTCCTAGTTAGTACACAATCCTGGTTAGTACCTGTACATGCAATCTGTATCTGTACAATTCTGTGGAGGCTCTAATCTCATGTACACTTTTGTTATCTCCCCCTGACACAGGAAGGAGCTGATCAATCGCTTGCATAATTTTGTCCACCTCAATTTGTGCATAGCTTTATCCTGTGGTCTCATTTTCTTTCTCGGTGGAATGCAGCATGCTGCCAAGTATAAAGTAAGTGCAGTAATGAATACATAACGTATGTATTTACATCACTTGCTACCTAAAAGCTGATACCTACTGATGATGTCTAGCTTACTGGGGATTGTGGCATGTGTATGTGTTTGTACATATGTTCCTAAAGAGTTAAATTCAAGAATTAGTTATAGTAGGTAGGTAGATGTCACAGTCGGCCCTGAGATTGTTAGCATGGTTCTGGTTAATTCTGAATAGAGAAGTCTGGTTATGGTACATTTTGTAACAAGAGAAGGCTGTCAAATGTTCTTTCTCGTCTTTCCCCTTCACTCCAGATTGCTTGTCAGATTGTGTCTGTCTTCCAGCACTACTTCTTTTTGGCTGCCTTTTGCTGGATGTTATGTGAGGCCGTCATGATCTACATTCTCCTGGTCAGAGTGTTTGGAGCCAACGATAAGAAGTGGATATACTTGTACCTGGTACTAGGCTGGGGTTAGCACCACTCTGCACTCCTCTTGTGTATTTGTATGTGTATACTGTTCTGAATGTCTCCCTGGAGTTTGCATGCCTGTCTCTACATATTTCATGCTTATTGCATGTGAAACAAGTAATTCGAGTCAAAAAAACTCATGGGGTTGCCACCTCCACACTTGAATCACTTGGGTGTCTCTTCTTTCTCCTGCGGTATCCTCTGAAAATGCATACTCTTGAATAATATGTACGTGTATATGCACTTGTAACATGTTCATAATGTAGGATGTAGTTACTTTGTGTCAATTTGTAGGCTGATATCTGTTGCAAATGTACATATGTCTCAAATCAGATTGTTTTATGCACACACCATGTTTAGGTCTCCCAGTTCCAGTTGTGGTTGTCTCAGTTGCTGTTAGACACTACAACTACTTTATTCTGAACACCAATAATGAAATCCTTGCGTGAGTGAACATCCTTGTTTGTGTGTGTGTGTGTGTGTGTGTGTGTGTGTGTGTGTGTGTGTGTGTGTGTGTGTGGTGTGTGCATGGTGTATATGTGTAGCATAGTGACGGGTCTTGTACGTCTATTACCTTAGAAAACATACTAATGATCCATTTCCTGTGGTTTGTTTTTAAAAGTAACATACAGTAATAATGTGTATCCTGATTGGCTTCTTGCTGACCTTTTGGTAGCTAATTGATCAATCAATTGTCACATTTAGGATCACACAGATATATTATGGTATCCCTGTCAGTCTGTTTGATGTTGCCATGAATCAGATACATAAGTGTATGCAATAATTGTGTTTCAGTGGAAGTGACAATGTGGTTGCTCAATCCTACAGTTGTTGGCTGCCTGTTACTGATGGCTTGATAGCTGCATTCATTGGTCCAATGCTTGCTATACTTCTTGTAAGTGTTGACTTTTTACTTTCTTGTCATATCTGTTGTTTGTAGTCTGGGCAGTTATTATCTGTAGTCTAGGCACCCTCATTGTCTGTAGTCTAGACCCTTGTTATCTGTTATCTAGACCCTTATTATCTGTAGTCTATAGCTAGACTCTCATTGTCTATTGTAGAAGAGCACATTGTTCATAGTACAGACCCTTGTTGTCTGTAGTCTGGACACTGGACTAGACTTTCGTTGTCCACAGCTGAAGCAATGTGTGCATTTTGTTCACTCTTGCCACAGGTCAATGCTGTGCTCCTCACCATCAGTATGGGTTCTTTTGCCAAGTCAAAATGTGGCAAGAACAAGGAGATGGGGCAGGATAAGAAGGAGAGTGCCCAGACAGCTTGGTATGTGTGACTGTACCCCATCTGTACATCCAGCTCAACACTTGTCCACTCCAGTTAATACTTGTACTATGTTGCAACTGTCCTCTGTAGGCAATTGACCAAGGCTACTCTGATCCTGATGCCTCTGATGGGGTTCACTTGGGTGATAGGGCTGCTCGCTGTGGGACCAGGACGGGATGTTGTGGCTATTGTGTTTGTTGTCCTCAACTCTCTGCAAGTGAGTATTAAATCCGCCAACTTTTTCTGTTCAGTATTGTTCATAATTGTCTTATGTAATTTGTCATGTGTGTGTGTGTGCGTGTGTGTGTGTGTGTGTGTGCATGTGCATGTGTGTGTGTGTTTGTGTGTGTGTGTGTGTGTGTGTGTGTGTGTGTGTGTGTGTGTGTGTGCGCGCGCGTGCGTGCGTGTGTGTGCGTGCATATCAGGACATGTGTACATAATATTAATTATGTACCTGTGAGTACTTACTCAGTCTGTTCCTGTTGTACTAACCCCACCTCTCCAGGGATTGTTCATCTTCTTTCTCCATGTTGTGAGGCATGAGAAGGTGTGGTCAAAGATCAAGGCTAGATTGCCAACCTTGAAGGGCAAAAAGGTTTGTATTTGATACCCACAACAGCACCTGTTGGGGGTATGTGAGAGTACACCAAGTTGTTGAATTTCATTTTATTTTTCCTTCAGTTCACTCTACTGAATGGTCACAGATCAGAGACCAAATGTGAGTCTATAACTATGCATAGCAAAACTGGTAGAATTCTGATATAGCTCTATTCATGGGATATTAATCTGTCACTAAGCAATCAATAGTATGCATACATCACAGACATGTAAATGTCATTGAGTAATATTAGCTGTACCATACATGATGTTTCTACCACCACACCATTTGATTTTGTAGCCGCCCTCACCCGTTCTCCTAAGAAAACTGCTTTTGCGTCCAAGAGTTTCTCTTCCACGGGTGGTCACGATGTTGGATTGTATGGAATTGAGTACAAGGAGAAGCCAGAAGACCTATCCAGCATAAAGGGCAGAGAAGATTTTGAAATGAAGAACAAGAATGGAGAGAGCGCCCTTGATGAGCAGAAGGTAGGAATAAGAGCTACAACAGTTGGACTTGGTGAACCAAACGGTGAAGAAGATAAAGCAACCAGCTCACCTCAGCCTACAGAGAGAAAGCTGCTTCTTAATCTGACTGCTTCTGATCAGTCACCTCCACCAACCACTACGTCCTCTGGCTCCAGTCCAACCAGTGTGACTGTGGAGTATCACTCTCCGGGAGAGTCCAACCAGCCTCCGTGTGGTGGTGAGGCTGTGTAGGCAGAGGGAGTGTACTGGACCCTAATAATGTTAATTTGTAAGTAATGGATATTATTTTCAATTTATATGGCTTTATAGGCCTTAGAGAATTTAATAATATTATGTTGTGTGTTGGTCTTATAACTGACAATGGGACATTGTTATACATACTATAATTATGAAGTTTTCCATTATGATATTTGATATTTACTGATGTACAGATAAGAATTGCATCCTTGTCTTCAGTGTTGAATTGTAATATAGCGAATCAAACTGATATTATGCTTTCTGCAT
>OZ026568.1:1627039-1632039 GCA_964020155.1 Chondrilla cf. caribensis
TCGTCTTTCCCCTTCACTCCAGATTGCTTGTCAGATTGTGTCTGTCTTCCAGCACTACTTCTTTTTGGCTGCCTTTTGCTGGATGTTATGTGAGGCCGTCATGATCTACATTCTCCTGGTCAGAGTGTTTGGAGCCAACGATAAGAAGTGGATATACTTGTACCTGGTACTAGGCTGGGGTTAGCACCACTCTGCACTCCTCTTGTGTATTTGTATGTGTATACTGTTCTGAATGTCTCCCTGGAGTTTGCATGCCTGTCTCTACATATTTCATGCTTATTGCATGTGAAACAAGTAATTCGAGTCAAAAAAACTCATGGGGTTGCCACCTCCACACTTGAATCACTTGGGTGTCTCTTCTTTCTCCTGCGGTATCCTCTGAAAATGCATACTCTTGAATAATATGTACGTGTATATGCACTTGTAACATGTTCATAATGTAGGATGTAGTTACTTTGTGTCAATTTGTAGGCTGATATCTGTTGCAAATGTACATATGTCTCAAATCAGATTGTTTTATGCACACACCATGTTTAGGTCTCCCAGTTCCAGTTGTGGTTGTCTCAGTTGCTGTTAGACACTACAACTACTTTATTCTGAACACCAATAATGAAATCCTTGCGTGAGTGAACATCCTTGTTTGTGTGTGTGTGTGTGTGTGTGTGTGTGTGTGTGTGTGTGTGTGTGTGTGTGTGTGGTGTGTGCATGGTGTATATGTGTAGCATAGTGACGGGTCTTGTACGTCTATTACCTTAGAAAACATACTAATGATCCATTTCCTGTGGTTTGTTTTTAAAAGTAACATACAGTAATAATGTGTATCCTGATTGGCTTCTTGCTGACCTTTTGGTAGCTAATTGATCAATCAATTGTCACATTTAGGATCACACAGATATATTATGGTATCCCTGTCAGTCTGTTTGATGTTGCCATGAATCAGATACATAAGTGTATGCAATAATTGTGTTTCAGTGGAAGTGACAATGTGGTTGCTCAATCCTACAGTTGTTGGCTGCCTGTTACTGATGGCTTGATAGCTGCATTCATTGGTCCAATGCTTGCTATACTTCTTGTAAGTGTTGACTTTTTACTTTCTTGTCATATCTGTTGTTTGTAGTCTGGGCAGTTATTATCTGTAGTCTAGGCACCCTCATTGTCTGTAGTCTAGACCCTTGTTATCTGTTATCTAGACCCTTATTATCTGTAGTCTATAGCTAGACTCTCATTGTCTATTGTAGAAGAGCACATTGTTCATAGTACAGACCCTTGTTGTCTGTAGTCTGGACACTGGACTAGACTTTCGTTGTCCACAGCTGAAGCAATGTGTGCATTTTGTTCACTCTTGCCACAGGTCAATGCTGTGCTCCTCACCATCAGTATGGGTTCTTTTGCCAAGTCAAAATGTGGCAAGAACAAGGAGATGGGGCAGGATAAGAAGGAGAGTGCCCAGACAGCTTGGTATGTGTGACTGTACCCCATCTGTACATCCAGCTCAACACTTGTCCACTCCAGTTAATACTTGTACTATGTTGCAACTGTCCTCTGTAGGCAATTGACCAAGGCTACTCTGATCCTGATGCCTCTGATGGGGTTCACTTGGGTGATAGGGCTGCTCGCTGTGGGACCAGGACGGGATGTTGTGGCTATTGTGTTTGTTGTCCTCAACTCTCTGCAAGTGAGTATTAAATCCGCCAACTTTTTCTGTTCAGTATTGTTCATAATTGTCTTATGTAATTTGTCATGTGTGTGTGTGTGCGTGTGTGTGTGTGTGTGTGTGCATGTGCATGTGTGTGTGTGTTTGTGTGTGTGTGTGTGTGTGTGTGTGTGTGTGTGTGTGTGTGTGTGTGCGCGCGCGTGCGTGCGTGTGTGTGCGTGCATATCAGGACATGTGTACATAATATTAATTATGTACCTGTGAGTACTTACTCAGTCTGTTCCTGTTGTACTAACCCCACCTCTCCAGGGATTGTTCATCTTCTTTCTCCATGTTGTGAGGCATGAGAAGGTGTGGTCAAAGATCAAGGCTAGATTGCCAACCTTGAAGGGCAAAAAGGTTTGTATTTGATACCCACAACAGCACCTGTTGGGGGTATGTGAGAGTACACCAAGTTGTTGAATTTCATTTTATTTTTCCTTCAGTTCACTCTACTGAATGGTCACAGATCAGAGACCAAATGTGAGTCTATAACTATGCATAGCAAAACTGGTAGAATTCTGATATAGCTCTATTCATGGGATATTAATCTGTCACTAAGCAATCAATAGTATGCATACATCACAGACATGTAAATGTCATTGAGTAATATTAGCTGTACCATACATGATGTTTCTACCACCACACCATTTGATTTTGTAGCCGCCCTCACCCGTTCTCCTAAGAAAACTGCTTTTGCGTCCAAGAGTTTCTCTTCCACGGGTGGTCACGATGTTGGATTGTATGGAATTGAGTACAAGGAGAAGCCAGAAGACCTATCCAGCATAAAGGGCAGAGAAGATTTTGAAATGAAGAACAAGAATGGAGAGAGCGCCCTTGATGAGCAGAAGGTAGGAATAAGAGCTACAACAGTTGGACTTGGTGAACCAAACGGTGAAGAAGATAAAGCAACCAGCTCACCTCAGCCTACAGAGAGAAAGCTGCTTCTTAATCTGACTGCTTCTGATCAGTCACCTCCACCAACCACTACGTCCTCTGGCTCCAGTCCAACCAGTGTGACTGTGGAGTATCACTCTCCGGGAGAGTCCAACCAGCCTCCGTGTGGTGGTGAGGCTGTGTAGGCAGAGGGAGTGTACTGGACCCTAATAATGTTAATTTGTAAGTAATGGATATTATTTTCAATTTATATGGCTTTATAGGCCTTAGAGAATTTAATAATATTATGTTGTGTGTTGGTCTTATAACTGACAATGGGACATTGTTATACATACTATAATTATGAAGTTTTCCATTATGATATTTGATATTTACTGATGTACAGATAAGAATTGCATCCTTGTCTTCAGTGTTGAATTGTAATATAGCGAATCAAACTGATATTATGCTTTCTGCATGTATACTGTGGAATGCATTTCTGTTACACAGATGTTATAGGTTAATTTGCATGTTAGTCTGTTTTGTGATATTTAAGGATTATTTTCCTGCGAGGTCCTCAAGGGATACACTGGAGGAGGGTTGTAGGTAATGCAAGTGTGTTTGTACTAGAAAGAATGTTAACCAGGTATTGAGCCACAAGGTACATGCTTAGCAGAGGCACTGTTCTTGAGCTCACATACTCACTGGAACCCTGAACCATTATCATAGTGAATAATTCGTGCTATATGGTATTGAATGTAGAGTTGGTTGCATTAAAACACATGCATGTGTACACATGTATATGCACTACACATGTTCCACACATTTTGTATTCTGATTTCTTCAGTACATACATACATAGAATATGGTCAATAAGCTGATTGGTATTAGTGAGTCATATCTAGTGTGATGTCTGACTTTCATTGATGCTATGTACTATAGTGAATTCCAGGTACACTGATTTTGATGGTTTCAAAGTATACTTCACAGAACACAGTCTACAGCTGCAAAATTAATGACAAGCAGTACACTTCACAGAACAGAGTCTTCAGCTGCCAATGAGAAGCCGTACACTTCAAGAACAGGGTCTACAGCTGGAAATAAGAAGCCTTACAAAGAGAATCAACCTTTACAGTATATGGTATGGTATGGTACGGTATCATTATTATGCTGGAGAGACCACTAGCCCAATGGGCTACTACTAAGGCTCCCAGTTGCAATAGAATAAAGTTATAAAAATTACATGTAAAGGATAGGTGAATTTAAAACTTAAGATAACATAAGATTAATTGTAACATAACATACGTAGTGGGCATAACATACAGAAGAAGATATACCAACAAAACAACCAGACAAACAAACAAGCAACAACAAAAAAGAAAGAAAAATCATAACATACAATAATGATAACATGACATAATATAACAATGACAATAACAATGCTGGAAATTGATTAAAGTAAACCGCATGCAATAGTCAACAGATTATGTACATTTATACAGTATTTAAATATGATTGCACACAGACGGTAAATAGGGTTAAACTGGGTGAACCTTTGGCCTCATCAGGCAGCAAGTTTCACAGCCTCGGGGCTGAAAATGAGAAAGCCTTTTTACCTGCTTCAGTCTGTAGTTGTAGCAGGAGGAGATTACTGCACATAGCTCCTCTGGTATGATATCCAGTGGATTTGTGGGGTTGAAGTAGAGCCTGCATGTTTCTAGGAGCAGTGTTCTTCAGGGTCTTGAATATGTGGGTGGCCACATGGGTACTCCTGCGTGCTTCCAGTGTAGTCCATTCGAGCTTCTTGCGGATGCTTGTGGCGGAGGAGATGTGTACACCATAATGAGATAGAACAATGTGAACATAAACAGTCTGAGTGAGAATACAAGCTGTCAGGTATACACAGACACTAGTACTGGTCTAGTAATTTTAATATGTGTGCGGATATGAGAAAAGGGGTTCGTCTTCATGTTTTGTGTTTTTTGTGTTTGGTATCAATCAATAGCGCTATCCCAGAGCATTACGATGATGTAAACCCTTTTTTCATATATTGCTTCCTCATAGAGTTATGCAGAAAATTAGCAGCTATTCCAGTATATCGCGAGTGGGAGAACAAGCATAGTTCCAGTTTGACTAGTCTAACTAACTAGCCTGTCCCCGCATATGTACCCTATAGGTGGAAAGTGCAGAAGTCTCAGACCTCTACTACACTTGTGCACACAACAAGAAGTACCCCTATTCTCATATCCACTCACATATTATGTTAATTGTATGTATTTATGCCAATGTCACAGGGTTGGGGTAAATTGAAGATTAAAGTTAGGGTTATATAGGAAGTAAGCAAGATACTCAGATCTGATGTGAATTCCTTTATCAAAATATAATTTTTGTATGACATAGTATCTGAATGAACATTAAATTTGTGATTTGT
>OZ026568.1:1634539-1642619 GCA_964020155.1 Chondrilla cf. caribensis
TCTGTCCCAAAACAGTGCACTTAGTACGAACACTCCTTCAAAGATTCAGTAATGCAATTGCTTCCATTTGTCAGTATTGAACAGCTTCGTTATCAGAAGATACTATATACCGTGTTCCGATTGTGTATTCTGATTGTTTTTTATGACCGTATACTATAATATAGCGTGTGGAACTTCCTAACGAACTGGCAAGAAGTGACGAGATTTTCCGCGGTCTCGTGTACTTGTCTACGTTTGGTGTGTCATATAATCTACACAGCTCGCCTTACCCCAGTTGAAAATGTATTAATTTTACTAATCAAACGATAAGTTCGTGTGACTTGGCACTACGGGCACTGAGCTACCGAACCAAGTGCATGACAACGGTATCTCCTTGGATTGTATGGTTGGTCAATATATCTTCAAGGCAGTGACTACAGTTGCTAACAACAAACATGTCTAAAGGTGCCCTTTCCTAATAATCCATCATTCCAATTGTTCCCATCTATACCCTATAGGCTATTTATTTTACGTCTTGACTGTGGATTATATAGTTTCATGTTCATCATCAGCCCTTAACACAGGACTTGTTTATTGTGTTGTGTGTGTCACACTGGTGGTTATCCCATATTCATTGAGCTCTAACTGTCTCTGTAGGTCTCTCAGTACTGGGTCAGCAGGAAGGTGAGCTGAGCTGAATGGAATTATGGTGAAAACAAAACAGAATATGTCGTTTTCAGTGTAACAGTTATTGTAGTGATACAACATCAAACAACTAATTATTATTGTAGCTGTGAATTATGAGGGTAGTCCGATCCAATATATTATTGTAGTATCAAACTATTATAACTGAATCAGAAGTTGTCAAGTCATGATAAATTCATGATGAAAGTATCCATTGTTGTGTACCCCTTTTTGCTCTCTATATAGCTATGTATGTATGTATTGTGGGCATTTTATGAATGGCGTGGGGTGATTGCGAAATGCCTGGTTAAATTGGTCCAGGAGTTAATGACCTTGATCACTCAGTGTAGTACTAGATTCATTATAATACTGTATTAATTTCAGTGAATCACTGCTCTTAATAAATTTATTTCTATATTTGGTCCATTGCTGCATGTGCGCATGCTCTGAAAAAAATCTTCCTCAAATTAGTACTTGATTTACAAAACATTCAAACAGCTGCAGTAAACATCTTCAACACAATGAACATGAACAGACTTGAGAGAAAAAAAGCCAATTAGCAATGACATTCATGTTTCTGACATTGTTTGAGAGGGACATGAATCTTTGTTTGCCTCATCTTTGTTTTCCTTTTGTATCCATTCAGCTGGATCTCTTTCATCCTTTACATCTTAGGGCTAGCGATATCCTTTCCCTCCTTTTCATATGATATTGATGTCTACGAATTTCTTGCTTCCACAGTCAAATACACAATGTTGGCAACTCTATCTCCCCTGAAGTTGTCCAACTCACTCAATAGAGTTGAATACCCTGGATCCCAATGTGGTCACCAGAATTGAAATAAAGAAGGGTACCTTTATGTATGTGTGGAACATTTTTGAGGAGTATGGATGAAGATACACAACAACAACGGTGACAGAATAAACAGTGTAAAGTATAAACAATATGTTATACACTACTCAACAGTAAAACCACATTGGTGTACATTGATCATTTGAAGAGGGGTGCAGGGGGTATTTTGAGTCATGATGAAGGGTACTTTGGGTCTCAAGAAGGGTTCTGTACCCTTAAAAATGACTTGGAGACCACACTGCTCGATCTTGGTAAAGCTGGGGTAATTACGACTGTCTTTACTTGAGTATCATATCAAAGTCAAAACTTGTTATCCTCTTACTTGTCATTTCCGTTAATACCAGAAATTAATTAACCACTGTTTAGTGCTTTCGTACAGTTAGCATGGAAAGTCGATTGCATGAGCAACCTGAAAATTGCATCTGTCATTTGATAAACATATTATATTATCACTTCACTACTAGTCATGTATTACCAAAATCAATTACCACAACTAACGTGTAAAAATGGCATATTCAAAAATGAATTGCTCTATTCATTAATTATTTGTGTTTTAGATGCTATGTTGTGTGTTAACTCTATTCTGCTGCAAGTTGGTTTCCCGAACTTCCCTTATCTGAATAGCTTTTATAAGCCAATGTCCACAGAGGGACAGATAACTGTACTTGACTTAGGACTGTAACATGTGCTCCAGGTGTATGGTGTCCAGTCAAACATCAACTACGTACATAGCCCATACGATATGGAACATATAGGATTAGATGCTGTTAAATTCGAGTGATGGTATGCATGTACTTACAATGTCTTACATACACACAGTAAGGTTTTTTCCTAGAGGTGGACGCTTGTATTGAAATACTTTGCATTTGCGTGACTGTTGCTGAGGTTCTCAACTACATACAAATATACGTATATATTATGTGCATATTGCATGAGTCATGGCAGCACATGTATGTGCAGCTAGGATCCCAAACCTGAGTCAAATTGGTAATTTTCTGATATCATGTTTCTGTATGTGTTTCAGGATATTTTATCTCAATCTTCTGTGAATGTTGATGTTGGGGTGTTCCTTTCTATAATTTCAAATCATCAAACATACATGCGTATGTACAATACAAGTGTATACCTGCATGTACAAACACTATATTTTGTGTATAATAGTCTACATGTATATACCAACTTCTTTAACTGCTTTTGTTCATCTTTTGCACTCTCTGTAGTTATCATTGACTCTTATCCTCCTGTCACCGCTGTTGAGCAAGGAGAGAGCATTGTACTGGTGTGTAGAGTAGTGGGTGTTCTGCCATCAGTGACACTTTCCTACAGTTGGGTCTGCAATGGAGACCCTTGTGAGGGTACTGAAGTGGTGTCTGGTAATAGACTGAGGATTGGTGCCATCAGTAATAGTGTTCATGGTGGGACGTTCACATGTAGTGTAGCTGGAAGTGGAGTGTCAGTCAGTGGAACATTCACTTTTACTGTGACTGGTGAGGAAAAAGTACTCAGTTTACCTACAGGATATATCAAATGTGTGTTACTGCCATGGTTGCACCAATATGGTATTGGCTATACGTAGCTTGTCAGTCAGCCATCTATCATGTTGGTATTGGCTATACAGTGAAAGATTAAGTTTATCATGTCATGTCATTTGCCTTTGAGACTACTACATATGTTGAATCATCTACAGAATGTCTGAATTGAGATCATCCATTAGGGGAATTAATAGCAAGAATGTTTTATTTGTATATTGAGATAATTTGTAATTATTTCTTGTGGAGCAACCAATTGGCCATACAAAATTTTAGATTGGCTAACAGTATCAGAGAATATATTGATGTTGTTTTATTGGTACATCCTTTGAGTGTGTGTCCAATTACTAATAGTACCATAGTGTGAAGAAATGTAATTTAAGTTGTATCGTGGTTGAGGGGTGGATCGAAGTAAGAACTATGGATACATGAGCCATGTAGTACAGATCAGTGATACAACACAGGTCACCTGATGGTTTCCATGGTTAGGAGGATTAAGTGAGATCAAGGCAGGAAATTAGTACACACATTTCTATTGCTTAATATAATATTATTTTTAGCAATAGAAATGCGCATGTATGCAGTATAAATTGTTTATTATTCACTAATCCAATATACCTTGTCAACTGTATTACATGTACTCTTGACAATGTCACACTTCTTGTATGTAATGTGTTATTCTTTGCAGACATTTAGTACATGGCTTTTAACCAACATCAGGTTTGGAGTCTTTTGCTAAGCCTTACTATTGAGCAAATTCTTGCAATTACTGCTCCGTTCCATGTTGATGTGCACTATAGTGGACTACCTGCATGTTGTACCACATTCACCTGTAGTTATTACCTGAAATTATTACACTGTATTGTGCCTAACCTATCATTCACATCCATTTCACCATGAACATATTACGTATTTTCACAGAACCTATTAAAAACTTGCATATGTGCTATGTATATGATGTATGATAATATAATCATATGCATACATACTCCATTTAATGTTGATATAAATATTCACATTCAGTTGACATTTGCAGTGCATTCACATGTAGATGGACTGGTATTGTCTGCTCAAGGGTCTGCTGTACGTGACTACTTCATTCCAAGGGACAGCTTCATCACAGACAGCTCTCTGATAACATCAGGTGGAAGCTCAGCTGTGGTAGCTTGTCGCAGTACTAACAGAAACCCAATGTGGTCCTACCCTAATGGTACTGCAGTGACTACTGTAACAACAGTCAACGTCTACCAGAACATTCGAAATAATGCACGGTCCGATCTAATAATTGGTGATGTATCCACCTTCACCAATGGTGACTATACCTGTACTGGTACCTTTACTGGTGGAAGTATATCAGCAGTACTAGGATTGTATATTATGAGCGGTGAGTTTGTGTGTATGTGTGCATGCATCCGTGCATGTGTGCTTGCATGTGTACATGCGTGTGTGCATGGATGAGTATGTGGATGCATCCATGAATACTGTGTACAGTTTTATCACTGTACAATGTGGCAGTTTTGTTACAATTTAATGTATTGATTATCCAATGGCATATATATAATTCGGTTTGCATGTTTGTGTGTTCATATATCAACCTCAATTTATGGTACAGAACACTACCAAATGCTACGTGATAGCAAACAAGGTCCTGGGGAGTGTACTTTGGGGATTAAAAATGGCCATTTACCTGTTCTCTTGTTCCTTGATTGCTAAGCACCATTTTCATTACCAACTCTCTTGGTCTTCCAGTAGCTGGCACTAGCAAACTGGTCAATTTGTATTTGTACAGCAAAGATATTGGCAAATGTGGTTATGAAGATGCCATGTGGGGAATTCATTGGTAATCATAACATGTGTAATATTCAGTATTATAGTTCCAACAACCCTCAGTCTATACATATTGTAACATGATTAATTTCTTCCTTGATCTTTCACTCAATTTGTTATTCAGCTTGTCACATTCTATGATAATGCTGTATATGAATTTTGTATATATTTCTTTGTCCTATCCATAATAGATGAACTGCAAAGTTCCATGTTACCCATTTTATTGATGTTCTCATGATTGCTACTTTTAATGGCTGTTAATGGGGACCTGTCCATGTCTGTGATTGGATGTTGACAGCAATCAATTAACCTGACCTATTGTCTCCTGACTTGCACTGCTTACATGATGTTTTAATTAACACACGAGTCCATGTACATACATACCTTTGAAGGCTTTCATAGTCATGTATGTACTGTATGTACTGTATGCATATATTATTATACATGTAGTCCTGCAATAGCAAATAACACTGTACTTTATTTCAAGTTAAGATACGTATTATAGTATTGGAGTGGCCTGAGGTATGTAAGGTGTGGCTTTATTTCATTGTTAAGATAATAAAAGGTTGCCTTCAAGCAGTGGAGAAGCTGCGAATACATGACTGATGAAATGCTACATTGAATTGTTTGTTGTGTTATCTGTGGATGATGAATTGTGTGCAGTTAAACATATACATAATAATATTATATATGTTGATTCCCTGTGCTATCATTCTGCCAATTCACACAGCCACATCACTGAGTTCCCCAACCAGCTTGATGACAGGGACTGCTACTGCTACTAGTATTGTGGTGACGTGGAATGGAGCTGGCTCTCCAGTGAACGGGTACTACATCAGTTGGAGGAGGACAGACCTTGGTGACAGTGCTACTGCAGAATATACACAGGTTACAGGGTCTACAATGGACATGCTGACTAACCTGTTTGCTGGTGTAACATATGATATCACTGTATGGTCAACCGATGGTACACGAGTTAGCTCTCCTGTTAGCCGTCAAGTAACAACTTCAGAAAGTGGTGAGTTGTCACTCTGTGTAGACTGAGTACAGCAGACTCACATTCTAGATCCACACACACACTCACAGGCTCTTGTGCTCCTTGTGAACACTGCCTTAAATCCTTTCTCATAAGCAGGGTGGTGGAATCTTACCACATGGTACTATTCTACTGTAACTGACATTAGAACTATCACCGAAATCATCCGGAGCTCCTACTGCTAGTGTTTGGGTTTATTATTCAAACATTATTCTGTACCTGTACTGGTTGTGAACACCAGTCCCCTCTCCAGTGTAGTCCAGTATGACAGTGTTATGGGTGATGTTACCTGTTCTGTACTTCACATCTCCAGCTCCTACTGTCCCTCGACTACTGAGAGTAGTAGACTCTTCATCATGTCAGTTGGACTGGCTGCCTCCTGCTCAACCCAATGGTGCTGTGACGTACACTGTACAGTACCAGACAAGTGGGAGCTTCATGGACTTGACCACTGGTCTCACCACCACTCACCACTCAGCAGTTAATCTACTATCTGGTACTAGTGTGATAGTGAGGGTGCAGGCAGTCAATACTGCTGGGACAAGTACCAGCAATACTGTTGTATTACAAGGTTTGTATGTGAGACATGATTGCATGTACACATTGTATATCTCTGCCATATCATTGCAAGCTCTTGTATCCTTTTGTGTTCATATGATTACCTCATGAATAAATCATGATGGTCCGAGCTCTGCAAGCATTGCAGATTTTTTTTAATTATTCCAAGTCCTTATGCAGTTGCTTGAAATTGTTCAAATACTGATTTAGTTGGTGCCTGTGTCCAAAACGGACATACTTTTCCTTGCTTTTCCTACATGGGCTTCTTGTCTTACTCTTTCCTAGTTCCTGTCCTCCCTCAACCGGTGTCCCCCATGGCTGTACTGACCCCACCAAGCACCATCACTGTGTCCTGGAGTGCTCCTACTGGTGTGGACTGTCCAACAATAGATGACTACATCGTGGTCTACAATGATGGAACTGGTAACATGACAGTCTCTTCTTCTACCTCACCCCGGATACTACCAAACCTACAACATGGCACTACATACTTCTTGTTTGTGGCTGCTCGTAGTGAGGGAGTTCCTGGAATGTCAGTAGCTACAAATCCTTCAAGTATCACTACATTGTTGGCAGGTATGTATGTAGACTGTGGTACTGTATATTCTTGAGTACTACATTATACTACATACGTAGGTTGTACATACAATGTGTATGACTTTACGTATAACTAACTCATTTCTCATGTCCATACATGGTTTCTGCACTAACCATATTCATGGTCTGCATGCCTAGTATAGTAGCATCACGGCTGAAGGTTTCCTCAGTGATATGTATGATTATGACCATTCTGTGTTTATTGTTAGCTAGGAACAAGTACAGTAGAAAGGTTTCTTTTTATTTGAGTCTTTTGTCCTACAGCTCCAGTCTTTGGTACACCCTTGACAAACTCCACATCTGTTCAGTTGACCTGGAGTCCAGTAACCCCTGGATCAGTCCACTCTTACAGGCTAACCATCACTGGGGGAGGAACACAGCAAACAGCTACTGTGCTTGTCCCTGGTAGAGATCATGTGTTCAGTGGTCTCACACCATTCACTGAGTACACTGTTACCATAGCAGCAGTGGACACCATGAATAGAGAGGGGGTGATGACCACCAGGACAGTGACCACAGCCAAGTCAGGTATGAATGAATGGAGAGTATGTGTAGTTTCTCCTCTCACCAATCCTGTGCTGCACATTAACACTTTTCACCCACACTTATTGTGGTCACTGGGTCCAGAGTTAGTGAATGTGTAATACTGTTAGTGTAAGCAGATATAAGCAGGTGTGATGTAACCAGTGAATCATTGATTTCCTAGTTTCTCTTCAGACTATACCACAATGATGTAAACTTTAGTACATGGTTTGGTTCATATCTCTGTAACCACCAGCCAAAGTGCATTGAGTGTGCAGCACTGTTGATGAAGCATCTTAGATTAAACATCTTGGAAAACTTGAACTATATCATTGTCTATCTTCGTGGACTCGGTATTTGTAGACAGATACAGGCAATACATTCATTACCCATTGACCTGGTGACCCCAATGATTGTGGACAGTGAGCATGTACGTATATCCTTTAACCTTTTGTGTGTGTGTGTGTGTGTGTGTGTGTGTGTGTGTGTGTGTGTG
>OZ026568.1:1642819-1650319 GCA_964020155.1 Chondrilla cf. caribensis
CACAATGGTCATACATTGTATACATGATATAGTCCAACAAGGATCCGAATGTAGATGGTCTGTTTATACTGATGTACCTTCTATCCCACACATCTAGCTCCTACTGCTAGTGTTTGGGCTTACCATTCAAACATTATTCTGTACCTGTACAGGCTGTGAACACCATTCCCCTCTCCAGTGTAGTCCAGTATGACATTGTTATGGGTGACGTTACCTGTTCTGTACTTCACATCTCCAGCTCCTACTGCCCCTCGACTACTGAGAGTAGTAGACCCTTCATCGTGTCAGTTGGAGTGGCTGCCTCCTGCTCAACCCAATGGTGCTGTGACGTACACTGTACAGTACCAGACAAGTGGGAGCTTCATGAACTTGATCACTGGTCTCACCACCACTCACCACTCAGCAGTTAATCTACCATCTGGTACTAGTGTGACAGTGAGGGTGCAGGCAGTCAATACTGCTGGGACAAGTACCAGCAATACTGTTGTATTGCCAAGTATGTATGTATGCATGCACATAGGTATAGATATATAGGTATGTACTACATATGTACATACATACATTTATGTATGTAGTTGTATGATTCACTATGAAGAATAGGCAGAATATTGATACTTAAATGAATCAAGATTTGTGTCAGACTGTAAAAACCGCAATGCAAACCTTGTTTGTACAATTTGTTTCTGGAAAGTATGCCATATTAACCAGTTAAGTCAGATAGAAAGATCAAGCTACATTGTACACAACTCAATGAGGATATTCCCGGAGAAAATGGTTGAAAAAAGTAATTTTGAGATGAATTTATGTTGGATAAAATTAATCAGTTATGATAATGTACATCCTTTACAGGAGGATGGTACTATATATATATATTAATCCATTTCTTAGATCCTCGACCAGTGTCCCCCATGGCTGTACTGACCTCACCAAACACCATCACTGTGTCCTGGAGTGCTCCTACTGGTGTCACCTGTCCAACAATAGATGACTACGTCGTGGTCTACAATAATGCGAGTGGTAACATGACGGCCCTAACCACTGGGCTGACATTAACTCTACCAAACCTACAACATGGCACTACATACTCCTTGATTGTGGCTGCTCGTAGTGAGGGAGTTCCTGGAGTGTCAGTAGCTACAAATCCTCCAAGTATCACTACATTGTTGGCAGGTATGTATGTGGACTGTGGTATTGTATGTAGGATTGTATGTGGACTGTGGTACTGTATGTAGGTATGTATGTGGACTGTGGTAGTGTGTGTAGGTCTTTGGGCATGGAAAATACACAAACAAGAGCTGGTTATTCGTTTCTATGGACGATTATGTAACATATCTATGACTACACACAGCTAATTACTTCCAAGTGACAGCAAGTAAACGAACTCACTCCCAACTCACCAACCATGCCTTCCACAAATAATACTTGGTAGTTGTATAAGTGTACTTAATAATGTTAAGCGTATGTACGAGTAAGTTTCATTTCCCAGCAACTTTATCCAGGGAGGGTACAGTGGAGTTACTTTTTTACTCCAAAAACATATACGTGTACTCTGCAATGTTCCTGTCTTCATGCATGAGACAATGTACAATCTTGGGACAAGACTTATTGTAAAATCATACTTATGTTATCACTGTTGCAATTGCATACTATGTTGATGCATTCTTTCACAGATTTGAATTACACTTATATGTGACATTTTGTGAATATTTCAATTTATGAATTAGCTCCAAGACCAGTATCTGTTGTCAACACACCACAAGCTGTGACCAGTACAAGTGTAATGGTTTCATGGTCACCAGCTGACAATCCCGTCATTGGTACAGTCACAGGATATCAACTGACTGTAGTGATTCTAGGAACTACTGACAATACTACCCACTCTAACGTCAGTGTTGATGGAGGGTCTACTTCAGGAGTCTTGGATTCCTTAGGTAAGCAACACTGGGTACATGGATGTGTGCTTATATAAGTATATAAGCATCCACACTTCATATGTACCACATGCATTCACACTTCATTATAGTGCATATACGCTACTTCAAATTTTATTGAACACACGCATGTACACACCAAGAATATCTACTTGTATGTAATATTTCATGCACTCACACGCATACAGGCAGGTGCATGTCCCCACAAGCATACACAAGTATGTACATGCAGACCACGATTATGTAATTTGTATCCACTCACACACACATATGCATGTAAAAATGCACGCAAACATGTACAGTGTCATATACCTTAGGTGTCACGTAATGTCATTAATTTTATTTGTAATCATGTCATCCTACAGATCCTGGTGTACCATACTTTGTGGAGGTTCGTGTGATGGAGAGTGTGAGAGGATTGGGACTTCCCAGAGCATCCAGTGTGTTCTTCTCACAGGAAACAGGTCAGGAGTTATCTGTAATGCTATTTACGTTTATTGCTATATTTTCATCACAAGCGTGTTCTGCTGTGTAGATGCCGACCCAACTACTCAAGTGTCTGATTTGAACTACGATTCAAAAAACAGAATATTGTCGTGGAGGCCCATACCCCTAATTAATGCCCACCATTTCTTCAGCTATTTACTCTCTTTCACCCCTAGAAGTCAGGATTGTGACCAAAATCCTCCCACAAAAAATGTTCGTTACACACACTGCAATGACACCTGTTTTGTTCAACTGAATTTGACATGCATTGCTGGCTATACAGTGACCGTAACCATTTCCGATAGTTCAAGTCCTGGAGTATCAAGTAAGGGTTGAGTGTAACTGTAATTAAATTATTCTTCACATATTTAATAGAATTTACATTATTATGCAGCATTAATTGCTACACCAGCTCCTCCGACCTCAACTACTAATTCTTCTGTAAGTTACACTTGAAATAATTGAATTTTCTACACTAATTTTACTAAATACGTATGCACACTTTTAATATTTATAGATACCTGATTGTAATTATGTGTTAACGGGTGTCATCAGTGGAGCAGTGACAGGAGTTGTGGTGGCCATTGTTACTGGTTTGGGGACAGCCATTTTGATGTACTTTATTATGAGAAGAGTGCAAGTCGTCAAGTTTAAGTCAACCAGTCGTAACAACGTTGAAGGACATGTATATGATTTCCCAAATGCAATTGTGGGAGAATGTGAACTGATGCGCAATCCTTCTCAAGTTAACCCTTGTGGAGAACAAGAATCAACTGACAATGATTATATTTGAGTTCACAGAGAGATTTGTAACCTTCTACAGATTAAACAGAAGGAAAAACATATCTACCAGGAACACAATCACCATGTACATTTGTGTATATATATATACTTTTGTATAATAATATTAACAATACAGTATTTTCCAATTATAATACTTCTTCGGTTCATTTGATGGATATTTGAATTGAATTGAATTTTTCAGATAAAAATGTAGTGAAAACCACTTGTGGGTTGATTTTTGATCCATAAGTTCCACACACTCATCACCAACACATTTACGCACACTAGAAATATGAAGGAAGTTATTAAGAAATTGTTGCGGCCAACTATAATGTTACACATCTTGCTGACCTGCAGTATATAATATATGACACATCTGGGAGGGCATCCATGCAATAATAATATCAGTATTTATTGTCAATAATATTATGATAATTATTATTAATTGTTATTATCACTCACATTGTAATTGGGCAGGCTGTGTCTGGCAGGACACATGATATTATTAGTGATAAAATGTGATATTATTATACCTAACACAACTACATGTATATTATATATATATATATATACTACATTTTATATAAATAGCGAAGCCCTGAGGGCGAGTGTATTTTATATGTCATAATGCCGGAGTATCCATGTCTTATATAACCATTATAGCATCCGTTGCTAACGCTTTATACTGTTGCTAGCGCTTTATACATTATAAAATTGCTGTATAATAGTGCTGTTTCTATGGTAACGGATGCTATTATAATATTTGGCATTATTATGATTATTATTACTATTATCATTATTATTATTATTTTTAATATTCTTATTTGTTGTATTATATATAATATAATAATATTATTATGATTTTAGAGTATGAATTATAACACACAGTACACAGTTTTTATAAATACATAATACAATATGAAGTGATCATTACCTGATGCACAACTGACTATAATGTTATTACAAAAGTGGACACTTAATATTATAAGATAAAGTATATATAATCAATTTCACATTAAGCAAGTGGTTATACTGTGAACAGGCACTACATACATGCTACCTTAGAGAACACACTGGCATAATAATACAAATGCACACATGCACTATCAGCTGCTACAGGAGATAAAACAGTTTTTACACCCTGCTTCACACTAGTACTAATACACTAAACGCATCATGTATGTTAGCTGGGTCTTCTTCCCCCCATTCAGAGCAGGTGAGAGGAAGTGGATCGATGTGTCCATCCTCTATCGGATACTCCACTCCTTCAATGAAAGGGAAGTCTTGAATGAGAAAACTTGGATTTTCCCCTGGTGAGTCCACAGGTGTGGGTGTATGGTCAGTGGGAGGACCTGGGCCAGATGTAGGGGTGTGTTCACCTGGAGGATCTGGACCAGATATGGGGGGGTGTTCACCAGGAGGATCTGGACCAGATATTGAGATGTGTTCACCACGAGGATCTGGACCAGATGCCGGGATGCGTTCACCTGGAGGAACTGGACCAGATGTCGGGATGTGTTCACCTGGAGGAACTGGACCAGATGTCAGGATGTGTTCACCAGGAGGATCTGGACCAGATGTCAGGATGTGTTCACCACGAAGATCTGGACCGGATGTCGGGATGCGTTCACCTGGAGGAACTGGACCAGATGTTGGGATGTGTTCACCTGAAGGAACTGGACGAGATGTCGGGATGCGTTCACCTGGAGGAACTGGACCAGATGTCGGGATGCGTTCACCAGGAGGATCTGGACCAGATGTCGGGATGTGTTCACCAGGGGGATCTGGACCAGATGTCGGGATGTGTTCACCAGGGGGATTTGGACCAGATGTTGAGATGTGTTCACCACGAGGATCTGGACCAGATGTCGGGATGCGTTCACCTGGAGGATCTGGACCAGATGTCGGGATATGTTCACCTGGAGGATCTGGACCAGATGTCAGGATGTGTTCAACACGAGGATCTGGACCAGATGTCGGGATGGGTTCACCTGGAGGATCTGGACCAGATGTCGGGATATGTTCACCTGGAGGATCTGGACCAGATGTCGGGATGTGTTCAACACGAGGATCTGGATCAGATGTCGGGATATGTTCACCTGGAGGATCTGGACCAGATGTCGGGATGTGTTCACCAGGAAGATCTGGACCAGATGTCGGGATGTGTTCACCGGGAAAATCTGGAATGGGTGTGAGGATGCGTTCCCCAGGAGGATCCGGATCAGGTGTTGGGGTACGTTTACCAGGAGGTGATGTGAGGACGTGCTCACTCAGCTCATTGGATAGACCCAGCCCAGATGTGATCTCCTCTTTCCAGGGAAACAGCTGGGAATCAGGTTCACAAGTACACACAAGTGAGCCTACAGGCAATGAAGGGCTGTTTACATCTGGTGGATTCTGAGGCTCATCCAGAGGTGATGGACAGCCCTTGTTGTCAAACTCTGTATCTGCAAAAGACCCATTTTGACCAAATGGAGATACAGACTGCCGGTCACTCTCAAGGGTCGATGAGGACTCCGGTGTGACTGATGGGCTATTGTTATCAGTCTGCATACCAGCCAACTGCTGATTCCCCAATGTTTTGCCAGATGATGAAGAATTGTTGTTGGTGAACCCTGGCAGTCCCTCTCCAGTGTGTGAAGATGCTGGATTGTGGTTTGCTTCATCAAATGAAACTGCGGAGTTGTTGTCACTCTTTAGAAGCTCTGGATTGGCATTGTATTGCTTCTTGACTATACCCAAGGGATGAGGCGGTCTTGACAAGTTCATTTCTAACAATGTCTGATGTACTTCTTCTTTCACTCGCTTTGCCACTTCATTATTCTAGCATAATTGAGAAACAACATGTTACATGATTATATCAACAGGCAGATGACACCCACTAACATACATAGTCTTGCAGCACTACTGCCACACACTACACATATAGATAGCTTTTAGATCCAACCATATTCAAACTCTCACCTCCAGAATCTTGCTGAGCGCTTTCAGTTCCTCTTTCACATCCATAACTTCCTTAGAGAGTCTCTAATATAGAACAAGAGACATGCCGGTCATCAAAGCCAATGCCGACCTATCCCATACATGTTTCACTATCATGCCTATACTCTATGAACTATAATGAATTATTACAATACTAAACATGATGTGGTTTAATCATTCAAACTTTGGGCCGTTTCCAATACAATTGTTTTGAATTTGAATACATGCTGTCATGTCTAAGGATACAAATATGTACACTTTGTAATACATAAAGCTGAAGTTGACTTATATTCGAATCAAATTGATAAAGCTCAGATCAGGTCATGTTAAACACAATTTGGCAGTTACATATTGTGCAGCTTTGACTATAATAATGATTTTAGGACACTGATGGGACTTTCAAAGATAATAATTTAGCTTGAAACATCATATGAACTTTACACAAAGGAATTATCTGTGGTTACAAATTTGAGTGGGTACGTATCCATGAAACACCAACAGCCAAATTAGATCCCAAGCCAACATTTCCGGGGATATAATGACTCTTCACAAATCAACGGTTCCCCACCAGTACCCTGTTAGAACAAGGTGTACAAAGTCTACATAACAGGGTAATGTGAGGCTCTGAAGACCGAGTGCACAATGCTCAGGACTTCAGATTAGACTAACATTATCACTATAAGCACATGCAAAGTCAGCACATGTAGGTTTGCAGGTGTGGGAACATTGTCAGAAGACAATGACATCATCCAATCCTAAATCGGATACTCCCTTATTGAACCCTTCAGTGAGCTTTTTTGCAGACAAAACACATCACATATGAATGTCAATTACTAATTTATACAAGTTAAAGGCTTACGGCGAAAGAGGTACACGCTGTCACTGGTTCTTCGCGACTACGTGTAATCTTCTTGGTTTCATCAATAGCGACTTTACCGTCTTCGTTCTCATCATCGGCACCAAGATCCGAATCAAACATGAACGTTTTGCCACGTTTCTCTTCATATGATGCGTCAAGTTCGTCAAACGAACCACCTTTTTCTCGGCCGCGTTCTTGCAAACTAATGGCAGACATTTTTCCACTGAATTTGTGGTTTTACTCCTATAATAATATATGATAGGCCTATACAGAAGTATACGGTACGTAGTCAGCTTCAAAAATTATGATAGCAGTTTTAAAACATCTATACATCTAGTTCCCTGGGAGGTTGTGTTTAATTGGCAGTGTCCATACGTGCACGTGGTGCGCATGCATTATATACACCACTTTCCAAACATATTTTAACTTTCTATTATAAGGTCAAAAGGTTGACGTCTT
>OZ026568.1:1652819-1675319 GCA_964020155.1 Chondrilla cf. caribensis
TAGTGGCAATATCAGCGACTGATAGGAATACATATCCTATATGTATCCCTAAAATCCCCAGATGTGACAATTGGTTGATGAATTATACCCCTGTCACATGGACTAACCAACCCGGGTCAACGTGTTCACACGCACACGTTAACTCAGGTTAAGTAATCAGGTCTGACCCTGCTCGGGAGCAGGGTCAGACCTGAGTTAAGTAGAACTGAAGCGAGTTAAAAATGGCAGAGCGCGGACACAACTGGACAGTTGAAGAGATAGGAGCTTTGTTGGTGATTTGGGCAGACAAAACCATCCAGAGGCAATTATTGAGTGCCACCAGGAATGTAATGGTATTCAGGACAATTCTGGAGGAGCTGCAGCAGCAAGGGCATTCGTGCGACCAAAGGCGATGTCAGGAGAAGATCAAGGCTCTAGAAAAGAAGTATAAGGAAGTTGTTGATCGCCTTCGCCGAAGCAGTGTGGGTATAAAATCAGATGATGACCTCGACGACCATGAGATATACGTCGGATTCAGGTGGTTTGCCGATATTCACACTGTGATGAGGACGAGGGCTGCCGTGATTCGCCTTGCTGACGCAATTTTTTTTTCCCATTCATATTCATCACAGCTTCTGACATATTCTTTGAAGAAAGCCTGATTTCTACGCTTCGTCCAGATGGTCCTTCTTGTCAAGGTCGCTTCGGTAGCAGCGGTCATCATCGCTGCCAGAAAGAATGATCGTTCTGCATCTTGCTTCAACATTAGCTGCGTCATTCGTCTCCTAAAAGCTATTCTTTTCACAAAGTACCTTCTGCATCGTAACACGCACCTCCGTCGCCACCATAACAAGGTACAAATGAATAAACAAAAATCAACTCCGAATGCCATTTTTCTCGATTAAAATTGGCGATACTAGTAATTGATTACACAAATGTGATAATACAAACCAAAGATAAGAACTCCATGTGAACGGAAAGCAGGTCTAACCCGGGTTACACAACTGGGGCAGACTTGGGATAGTGGTTCCATGTGAAAGGGGTATTAGCTACCAAAATGTTAGCAAATGTCTGACCAGGGTACTTGTCATATACGTATATCACACTCAGGAAGGAAGTGTGGGAAAAGGATCAACTCCCAATGTGTTCTCACTGAAGATGCTATAACGTATATGTGTATCAGTGAAGGTACGTACGTACATATGGTCACTGATGGTATGTATGTATGTATGTGCAAAATACGTACATGTGCAGCATATGTATGTATGTGTGTACATGTCACAGTATATGTACATATGGCACAAACACACGTACTTGTTTGAGAGCACACGACTCCTACCAACTCATTTTCCGGTCTACATCCGGGAGAAAATCTCCGAGGACATGCGTACAGACGTTGTTCATCTCCTGAACAGTCAAAAGACACAGTCCATGGGTAGCCCGTTCCCAACTCATCCCTTGAGAACATCCCATCATAGACAACAGCAGTAGCATAGTTGTAACCAAGGTCCCTGCAGGCTACTGTGGCATCAATCATGTCGAAATCATCAGTACAGATTGCTGTCCAGGACTGTCCAAAAATTTGTACGTATCCTTCAGATCTATTCCTTCCACCGACCAGTCTTAGGCTGTAAAGCACTGGAAGAGAGGATACCAGACAAGACAATTCACCTACTCACCAAACACATCACACACAACAACATAAACACCACATAGAGCCTACAATAATAGTTTAATAGACAAGAAAAAGTCATGATTTGTCAGAGAAGTCTGTTTGTAGCTCAGGGAAGTCTGCTGTAGCTTGGGGGAGGACACATTTGATAAATGTTTGGTCTGAGAAAATGGACATACTCATCCCCACACACATATACATACATGTGTATATAATAATAATATATGCATAATATAATAAACACATAATTATTATACATATATTATGTACATACAAATATAATACATAGGATACTTACAATGTCATACATACGTACATACATACATACATACATACATACATACATACATACATACACGTATACATACGGTGGATATTGTACGTACATACATGCATGCAATCTTAATGGACATTCCATTTTACTCAGCATTTCATACAAACAGCATTCTTACAAATGTACATACCTAAGTACATGTACATGTATAGACAATAAGCCTTACCAGTGTTAAAGCAACTAATGGCAATATCATGGAAAAAATGATCACAGTCTTCACCAGATGTGTAATTACAATCGACCAGTTGTGATTCCGTCCCTCGACAGTCAACATTCTTCATCCAAATCTTCTGACCCCTATAACCACTTCCTTGTGTCCCGGATTCTCTTTCCACAGAGAGGAATCCCAAGTCCTTACAAGCCACAAGTGCGTCATTTCCATCCCAACCAGTGTCACACACGGTACCCCACTCGTTATTGAGAAACACCTCCAGACGTCCTCCAACCGCGTTAATGAAGTAGCTCGAAACAAACCGTATTGATCCGCTAGTGAGATCTACATGTATGTATATGACAGCAATGTGAGATCTACATGTACAGTACATGACAGCAATGTGAGATCTACATGTACAGTACATGACAGCAATGTGAGATCTACATGTACGTACATAACAGCAATGTGAGATCTACATGTACGTACATGACAGAAATGTGAGATCTACATGTACAGTACATGACAGCAATGTGAGATCTACATGTACAGTACATGACAGCAATGTGAGATCTACATACATGTACTTGCATATTATATCACTACTGGCAAATTGTGGTGAACTAAAGGTTTGGTGGAGAAAGCAGTGGCAGATTAACAGGAATTCACTGCACACATTTACACCTACTTATGTACATGCATTATTTACAGATGCACGTTGTACTGACATGCACTAATAGTGGCTTACGTCTTCCAGAGCAGAACACAGACACTGAATTGTTGAGAGCACATGACGATGTTGCTGGCTGTGTCACTGAACACTCTCCCAAGGTCCTCTCAGAACCAACACAATTTATGGACACGCTCCATACTGACCCAGATCCTTTGAGAAAATTCTCGACCGTGTTCTCACTTGTAGTTGCCACTGCATAGCCAAGTCCAAGCTGTCGGCACACAACATCACCCTCACTTTGGTCCCAAGTGCTTCCGCAAACCAGTTTCCACTGGTTGTCTCTGTACACCTCCACACGCCCCTGGTAGTTATTCCTACCTCCAGCTAAACGCACGCCAATGTTCATGGGTGTGGTAGGGACAGTATCAGCTGGCGGAGAGCATAAGGAAGAGCATCAATACACAATCAGTCAAATTCAGAGTGAATCAAATGTGGAAACAAACACAGTGGAGTCTGAACTACAGAGAATATTACAGATGTATGAGATTAACAAGTGTAGATCTCCGTGGTATTTGCAAAATGAAAACCATCCAAGAAATTTCAGAAGAAGGTAAGGTTTTTGATAGGCCTGTGCAATAATGCAATGTTTTGTGACATTTATTAACATGATAATGATGACACGTGTATTATGGTGGTAACACTTCACCTCTATGTTAACTTCTGAAAAATGCAAACATGTTGCTCAACTTCCTAACTGAATAGCTTTATGTATTGCTCAACACATCTTCAATAGTTTAATAGCTGATTTCATCTACTCATACCCTCGCTTTTTCAGACTATGTGACATGTTTCCAATAGGGGAAGCTGGGTAATTCTTTAGGGATCACATAGCAGTGGAATAGATATAATATAATATACAATAGACCAAATCACTTATATTTCTTCAGTACTGTAACTGACGAAGACCTTCACTGTCGAAACGTCTTGCATTTCAACCATCTCAATCTGCTTCAATCTATTCCATGGCTACGTGATTGCGGAAGAATTACCCGTTTTCCCCTATGTATGACGAAGCAATCATGAGCCCCTACCAAATTATGATTCAAACATTAATCATAGGAAACTTGAAATCAGACCATCTCACACTCATTGTACTAAACCCAATAATGATGCCTACTCCTGTGATATACATAGCTTTTATCAGTATTGCACAGCCCTACTTTTGATTTAGTTCCCTAGCTAAGTCATCGAGAGGTTCAAGAGTGACACAGTAGCAGTGAAGAGACCATGAAAAAACAGGAAAATGGCTAAGCTGCAAAAGTTTTACCCCACAATAACTAAAACAGGAATGGTATGTAGGCATACGAATGTGCGTACATACAGTACATATGTAAGTACAGAAAAATAGTTTCACCTATATACATGACACTTACGTACACTTGAATTTATCTAAACTTGCACATATTGTATTTGAATGAATAGAGTGTTGGCCAGCACATAAGTACATGCTTTCAATACGTATGTGCATGCAGTATTAGATGAATCGTACAATACATATACACATATACAAGCACTTGTGCTATTGTGTACCTGAAAGTGAACACTTAACTCCGACATCAGTGGCGTGTGTGCAGGGATGATTCCGATTCACACCACACTGCAGCAGACTTGACTCATTACCACTGCACTGGACATCACTGAACCAGATGGGTTGATTTGGTCCTCCCCCAGTTGTGTAGAAGAGTGTCTGAGCTACTCCGGGGAACATCATCTGGCTGCAGGCGACCCTGGCATCTGGTGCAGTCCAGCCAGAGTAGCATATAGTACCCCACTGAGAGCCGTTGTACATCTCAAGCCGGCCTTGGTATGGGCTTGAATCACTGTCAGCAAAGCGTAGGGATCCTTGTGTTACATCTGCATGAAATGGACAAAGTACACACATGTAATAATTCTTACCCTAACTATGGTACTCTACTCCAGCTCTTGTGTACTCTAGTACACACTCCTGGTAAGTATGCACTCCTAGTTAGTACATACTCCTGGCTAGTACACACTCCTGGTAAGTATGCACTCCTGGTTAGTACATACTCCTGGCTAGTACACACTCCTGGTAAGTATGCACTCCTGGTTAGTACATACTCCTGGCTAGTACACACTCCTGGTTAGTACACACTCATGGTAAGTACACACTCCTGGTTAGCACACACTTCTGGCTAGTACACACTTCTGGCTACTCATACGTAGATAGTCCTGGATAGTATATGTTCCCTCTTAGTAAACGCCCCTGGTTAGTACATACGTATGTACATATACATATAGGGGAGCATGATACCAATATTATATGTATGAAGATTTGAGAAATATGTATCTACAATCTTTTACTATAGTATCAAGTGTACTATAGCATTACATTATGCATTGTACATAAGTCCCATGTATCACTGTGTGGACATAGTGTGTGTAGCCATTGAGTATGGAACAGGACTCGCAATGGTACTTAGGTACACATGCTGATCTTAGAATCAGAACTATTTTTAGAACAGTGCGTGGAAACTGTACGTACACATGTTAACCTTTGGAATAGTGCATGGTAATGGTGCATACACATGTCAACCTTCCAAACAGTGTCAGTTAATTACTCATACAGACAGGAAATGATGAAGTAGATAGCGTTGTACAGTAGTATCCCTTCCATACACACACATGCTAATCTAAGGGACAGTGACTGATATATACGCCGGCATACACCCACCTACTCTCCAACAAACATTCCATGCTTTAATGACGGAACTATGTACAATAATGTTTGCATGAGTATTTGCCCACATACTAAAACACAGAGATGTTCACTAAAGTGAGGGGGTACAGCCATTGTTCAACATACTTGACCCAGAGCAGACCACTCCTGCCTCCCTACTGTTAGTACACTGGTCTCCGTTGATATTGTACACAATGCTACAACATCCAAGATTCCTGTCGTCTCCACTACACCTAATGAGTGGTGGATAAACTGCTCCTGTCCCCGGTCCAAATCCGCTCCCCGTTACCACAGAGACGGCATACCCATATCCAAGGCTACCACACACCAGATCCGCCTTAACTCTATCCCATTCCATGTCACAAAGGCTCATCCACGAGTTGTTCAGGAAGATTTCAACTCGACCCTCAAAATCCCTCTCTCCTCCCACTAATCTGGTGTCAAACCAGGCAACTGTAAGAGAGTGAAAAGGGAGAAAAATTTACATCGAGAAAAATACTGAACAGGAGACAAATATCTAACAAAAGAGGCCCCTTTGACTGTCAGAGTGGAATTGTGTACGGTAGGAGAACACAGGATTTTGTCTTATTCTTCCCTAACGTAAACAAAACTAAAACAGATCCTGGACCATAATATATGTAGGAAGAATTTTCATACACATGCGTTCTTACGTCCATTTCCACACGATTGGGCTTTGGTTGGCAGTACCACTTGAAGCAAAATTAGAAGACAAACACATACACCTGGATAAAGGAGGTTCATGACAGTCAAGTATTAGTCAGAACATAGACACTACATGTAGTGTCTATGGTCAGAACCTTCGAAATAGTCGGATAAAGTTTGGATCCTACGATTACGTTTATAAAAAGTCCGAATTGCCGCTATGGGCGAGTGGAAAATTTCAATGGCCCCTAGGCGGTAAATATAAGGAACCACGCAAGGCGAATGGGAGTTCACCGAAAATGGCGCGGCTGATTTACAGTTACACCCCTTTGTAATCTGAAAGTGGTATTTTAACAGTTGAGTTGTGTACACTGCTGAAAGCTGAGTATTGATCCGAAGAACTGATCGATGTTAAATTCCTTATGTTACGAAGGTGAGGATTTCGATCAAGATAGCAGAAATCAGACTGTTTTGCTTGCTGTATAGCCCTTGTTTGTATACGAGCACGTACGGACCTTACCTACGACATTGAGTTCTCAACACCGACCTAGCTAGGGATGCATTGTCCTTCGAATATCAGAAATTTATTTATCCATTTCAGCCCATGACAGGTATCTCCGCGGATATTATCACCGAAGTAGTCTTGCAGTCCTACGTAGGTCGCTGCTGGAATAACGAGTCTGCCTAGGTGTAGTTCCTTACCACCCCCTCATTTATTTTGGTCTCTGCTAAATTGCATACTGCGCGAGATAGAGGAACAGCATTACTTTTATTATCTGAAGCTGGTCGCGTTCATTACTATCACGAAATTATTCTCGAGGTGCCCCGCCCGTTTGCGTACATCGAGTAATATCGTGGATTCGAATTTATACAATTCCAGCCTCTTCTCTCCTTCCGCCCTGCTGATTTTCATTATATTTCACTGCGATTCGTGTCGCCATCAAAATACAATATCGATCCATAGAGATGGAGTGGCTGTTAGCGACAGTATATGTTAGTTACTTGCAACCTTGCCAGATAAGCGTGATCTGATCATACATAGATCCTGTTCACATGGTCTGATCAACCATCCAACAGCTTGACAATGCTTTAAACTACTGTGCCTGATACTATTATGTGTGTCTCCTGCATTCACACCACCATGCATATTAACCATTTATTTTGAACTAGAATCTATCAATGGTATACTGTTACAGTCTGCTCGATCATGTGTGTCCTTGTTTATTATGTGTGTTCATTGATGCATATCAATGTCCCACCTGAGTGGTTCCCCACTTGAAATGTGATCAATATTCTGATCCCCTGACATCCTCCCCCAATCTGTGCTGCTTATCATTCTGAGAGGTAATTGTTATCTTAGACTAAATTATCTATAATATCATCACCCCAATATGATCAATTTGGTTATACAATATGTACAATGTATGTGAGATAGAGACCATGTATGTATCTAAATAGACTATATTATGTGTGTACATATGTTCTAGTTTTGGAATTCAATTATTATTTTACTAATTGTTTGCACATATGAATTTGATTCAGTAAAGTTTAAACAGTCCCAATAATCAAAAGTTTTATTTAGTTCTTGAAGTGGCTGTTCAATTTTTTGCACAGACAACTCAAATATTGTAATTTTTTAATGAATGTGCTGGTCCAGAACATAACTACTAGTGCAAAGCAAACAGTTGTTTATCACTTTGCAATAATATCACCCACAAGGGTAGGGACTTGATCCGCATCTGGAATACGTAGCATTATCAACATCCAAGTAACCTGACCACAATTCAGCTGGCTGATTACGTTACTATTTCGATCCATGTGCTAATAGTAGGTACGAGTGTGCTCTCGTTGTCAGCTTGAGATAGTGAGCTTTGGTAGCTATAGGTCCTTGAAGTAATGATTGAAGCCTTAGGACAATTCGGCCATGAAGGTCCTTAATTGTTAAGTACAAAACTGAAGTCTGAACTAGAGGTACATACAGGATTTGACTGATAAATGATAAAATAGGACAATATAGGCTGATGCTGGATGGGATATTTTGTACAGAAGATTGGTAGTACATGACAATAAATTGAATATGTGCATGTGAGATTCATATATCAGCAACATTACAGCCAATACTGGTATGAGGAAATATCTGCTGATGAACCACATAACAGGGTGATACCATATTGATGCAACCCTGGTCCAAACTATAGCATCTACCATGACTTTTCGAGTGAGTTCTGTATGTGCACTGTTAGACCCTGACAGGTGTAGTGGGCAAACAGGTGAAATCCAGCTACATCAGGTTTTTACCATAATCAATAATATTATAGCAATACCATGTACTTCAATTCAATTACGGTGCTTTTTTTTCTTTCTATAGCGGCTATAAATTGACGCAATCAACAGCCATGGATTTCTTGATTCCAAAGTTGTGCATTATAGTTTTGTGTGAGTGCATTCCACCACGATGTGTATGAGGCCGTGTTCACGTGGCACCTGGTACAGTGCATTTGTTGTGACCTGCAAATTCGGAATGTTTAGTGAAACTAAAACTTTTTGACAGTTCCGTATTTATGAAGCACTTGTGTTTGTAATTCAGAAATAACAATGAAATTTTTGGACACCTTTTTGCCACTTCCCTGAAAAACCACTTCTTTCATTATCTCACTTACTGAATTGGTTTTAATTTCATTATGCTCTTCACTTTATAAACTTACACTTCACACTTTCACATGAGCCATAAACACTTCTAAAATCAATAATAATATCAGCCAGTGTGTTTTAATTCTGTAGACTTTCATTTTTCAACTATGGAAACAACTGGTCAGGATGTCCCTGAAGTAAACATCACTGCCAACATGGACCCACCTCTGAGTGCATTAGCTAACACACCATCATCTGACCCCTTCCGATACAACATCATCGAAGGTGGTGTTTTCACCATCAACTGCTCAGTGACGTTCACTGAACCATATTTCAGCGCTAGTGTGGAGTTTTACAAAGATTCTAGTGTTGTACAGAATGTGATATCTCTTGATGGCGGTATGGATGTTGAGAGTGTCCTCACCTTCAGTGACTTCCAGTCCAGTGATGGTGGTCTCTATTACTGCAACGTGACCGTATTCAGTGACAACAGTAGCCACACTGATACCAGTAACTACAGAGCGTATCACACAGGTGAGACAATTTTGCTAGTGGTATGTATGTATATATATATATATAGTCATCACTGGTCGTAGCCAAAACGGCCCTTGACCTCAGCAGAAATTGATCAATTAATTGCAATATGCATATCACAGAGTTAGGACTGACAAAAAAAAAAAAAAAAGAAATCACTGTGGCACTTGCTAGATGGAGGGAGACAGAAGAGAGAATCTGAGCTGCATTGCCCTATAAATAAAATGGCCTGTGTGTTTAATAATTGTTCTGTCAGTGTTACACATTAGAAATATGAACTTGTCTTTAGAGCTTAAAAATATGAAGTTACCATTTGAAGTCATCGCTACTTCGAAGAGGGTAGATCTCAGTTGCCGATAAGCAGAGCAGTGTATTAAAAAGTGTATTTCATCCTCCAGAGATTGCGAATTACAGAGTGGGCATGTACGATCTTCTAAAGGCTTGGGCGGCTTACAGTGTCGACCTGTTTCAATAGAGAGCTTGTGATCTGATATGCGTAATTTAGTGAAGGCTTGTCTAACTGTTGGGTTTGAGATCACCGATAAATATGATTCTGGTTCGAGTGTGTTGGATTTGATCAAACGATATGTTCTTAACTTGTTCCCACCAGATGGTGTGGAACCTTGAGTACTGTTAATGTCAGCTCTTAGTTTTTGAGAGACTTGATCATGCAGCCTAGATAATACTTCATCAGGAGTAGGCAATATAAAGTCGATGTTAAAGCCAAGATGCAATAATTTTCGTTTTACTCTGGACATCCAAGAATTATAACCAGATGAGCTCAAGCCGATAGATATTTCAAGAGCTTTCCTTGTGAGGAAGGGGGTGTTGGGTGAGGTGAGTCGATAGAAATATCTCAGTGTAGCTGACTCACAGTCAAACAACAGTGGGACTGATCCAGTTTCAGCAAGGACAGCTGAGTTTACACAAGAATGAGACACCCTCAGCACATATTTGAGATATTTGTATTGAATTTTGTCTAAAACATGGGCATCATAAAGCCCCCAGATCTCAGCGTTGTACATTAAGATTGGTTTGATCAATGCCTTGAAAAGAAAGAGCAAAACATTAAAATCAGTTATCCCCAAAGAAGCTATCTTGGCCTGAAGTTGGCAAAACGGTTTGTGCGCTCTGTCATAGGTTTTTGACAAACAATCTTTGAAGTCACATTTCCAACATAACCAAGTACCTAAATATTTGTACTTGGTTACAATTTCAAGTCGTTGTGAGTTAACTTCCCAGGAATCAGCAATAAGTTTAGGTTTTTGTCCAAATACAAGAATCTTAGTTTTATTGGAGTTGATGTCAAGATGTTGTTGCCTACAGTAGAAACATAGAGAGTTGATTAAATCCTGAAGCTTTTTTGGATTGTCAGTGAACAAAACTACATCATCTGCAAACAGGAGACAGGGTGAGGGAAAAAATGGAAGGTTGACTTCGAGAGAGTTGAGAAGCCTTGGCAAGTCGCTAATATACAGGGAGAACAATAGGGGACTTAGGTTGCATCCCTGTTTCACACCTTTTTCGGTAGTAAAGAAGTTTGACATGTGCCCATGAGAGCCTGCTACACGTGAACGAGATTTGGAATAATAAGATTTTAATAGTGAAAGAATTTGGGGATTAAGATTCAGGGCTTCTAATTTCGACCAAAGTAAGGGCTGACATACTGAGTCAAAGGCCTTTCTGAAGTCAACAAAACAGCAGTATAGCTTTTTCTTTAAGGAGCATTGCTTTTCAGCGACAGTATGAAGAGCAAATATAGCGTCTGCAGTCCTTTTACCTTTTTGAAACCCAAATTGTTCTTCTGGGAGTAGGTTTGAATTTTCTGCCCAGGTTGACATCCTGTCACGTATGATTGCAGTAAATAGTTTGCCCAAACAGCTAATGAGGGATATGCCTCTATAGTTAGAAGGGTCATTCCTGTTACCAGATTTGTAAATAGGTTTTATAATAGACTCGGCCCATGTAGAGGGATATTCACCAGAGCGTAAGATTGCATTGAAGATTACTTGCAGCAAATCTAGCCAAGAAGGGGGGAGAGACTTCAAAACTTCATTTGTAAGGAGATCGGTACCAGGTGCTTTACCACATTTCAATTTTGATATGGCTAACTCTATTTCATCAGTAGAAATGTCAGGTTCTTGGTTCATGGGAGAATTTGTACGTGGATCACTGATGATGGGTGTTGAGCTGGAGTCTGAATGCTGGCTAGGACTGCTGTCAACTTGAGGTGATGAATCAGATGTAGCACTGTATAGTTTACTGAAGTATTGCTCCCATTCTGAACAGGAGATATTGTTGTCAACAGCTTTGGATACAGCACTAGTGTTAATAGTGTTCCAAAATGATTTCGGGTTGGATTTAGCTTTCTTTAGAATCTCGGCATTCCATTTTCGTGAAGCCATGAATTTTTTGGATTTTATAAGTCGCTTCCATGCAGCTTTGGTGTTGTGATAAGCTTTCCGCAGATCTTGGTTTATAGGTTTTTTTCTCCATGAAGAGAGTTTGGATAGAACTTCTTTCTTTTTTTGTTTACATTCATTATCAAACCATGACTGCTTAGGATAGAGTGACTTTTTGGAGGAGAGAGCCTCAGTTGAAGTCGGTACTTTAGCAAATCCAGAGGCTATGGCGTGTTGAATGATTTTCTCTGTAAAGAATGTAACAGTCTCATCTATATCCGAAATTGATGATGGGTTAATTGGGAGCTCAGGTGGGCATCGTTTTAGGGTGTCAATAAATTTAGTGATGTTTTCTCCGATCCATTTCAGCTTGGGGGGGTTTCGGATTAGGTGATTGGAGGTGGCTATATCTAGTCGTTTGAGTAGGTCTTTTGAGAGTTCATTAGCTAGATAATGTGGCGACTGATTGGTGTATTGAGGCTTACTTTCGCCAGTGGACAGGGTGAGTAAGATTGGGCAGTGGTCTGAAAAAAACTTCAAGGTTATTGACATGGAATGATTTGATTGCTGAAGTGAGGTATCCATTAACTATGGCGTAGTCTATGCAGCTAGAGCCACTGGCAGTATGGCATGTACACTCACCAGCTACATTGTCAGGTGGGAAAGTCCCATTGCAGATAGATAAATCAAAACCTGTACATAAGGACATCAATTCCGCGCCATAAGAATTAACTATCTGATCTTTGTAGGTTCGCTTAAGGTGGCCTGTAAGATTAGACTGAAAGCCCCCGATTCTGGCATTCAAATCTCCTATCAGGATGACAGCTCCTAATTTATTGAAATGGCTTAACTCTCTCTGTAGGTCTGGCCAGGGTGGATCATTCAGGTAGTATGAAGAGGAGGCATGTGGGGGGATGTATGTAGCACATATATAAATGTCATTTTTGATAATAGTAGTTGTTTGTTGTAGTTTAATCCAGACACGATCAGTAGATACCTTAATACATTTGGCCATCTGGCTCAGATAATCTTTGATGTAAATCAGCAGGCCCCCAGAGTTACGCCTGGCCTTTTTATGTTTACAGGGTCTGCAAAAATTGAGTGATTTATAGCCGATGAGATCAACAGTGAACGATATATTGGGGCTAAGCCATGTTTCTGAGAGAATAATGATATCAGCATTAAGTTGTTGAAGATAAGGTTGGATTTCGACTAATTTGTCACAAGTTAGACCATTTATATTCCACTGACATATTGAAATCACGTGTTGAATCGAGTGTGCGCTTGTGCTAAAACTACTAACAGGGCCGTTTTGGCGTGTGTCCTAGAAGGCTTCCAAGGAGTCCAGGGAGGCCACTACAGATCCATCGATAAACAGGTTGCCTCTGGCAATGTACGACGACTTTCCCTCTCCTCTGGCTTTCCTCATTCTTTCAAGTAAGATTTTCTGATTTTGCTTTTGGAAGGGAGTTAGGTCATCATTCATGTATATCTTCGAACCTTTTAACAAACTACGTTTTTTCATGGCGCTCACCTTGCTCTTGGAGTCGGAAAAGCGAACGAGGATTGAACGTGTACCCTGGTCTTTTTTCTTACCTAGTCTTCTCGCCTCGAAGGATAAACCTGGGGCGTTCAGCTTCTCAGAGAAAAGTTTTTGTATGGCATCGTATGTGCTGCAGGAGTCGTCTTCAGCAACGCCGACAACAATGACATTGTTCCTGCGTAAGGCTCTCTCATGCGATTCCAGGATCCGCTGTTGAGCGCGTAGGGTTTCACCTGTCTCTGAGGGAGCGGAGGAGATGGGACGCTGAAAGGCGTCCAATTTAGCGGAGAGATCGCTCACACTCCGTTTTAGGTCATCGAGGTCCTTGCGCATGTCGTCGAATTCCGCTACAATTCTGGCGATGGACTCCGAGTCGTCTTGTCCACACGCGCTGGCAGGTGAAGATGGAGCATCTGAAAATTTCTTCAGTATACACAAGGGGCAATAATACGGTGCGTCATCGTCCATAGCTCGTAGGATCTCAGGCGAGAGCCCCACGCACGAAGGGTGACACCAACGGTTGCATTTGTTGCATTGTACAACTGTTCCTCCTTTTTTAGCTTTGCAAAAGCAACTACCCGGATCATTTCTCTTTTTATTTTTACTTCTCTCTTTAGCTTTGTCCGCCATCTTGGCGTCATCGCATGTCATATATATGTATGTACCTGCTTAGTATTACATATTTCCCTATAAGGGTACATGTTGGTGTATCTAAATACTTCCGAATGTGTACTACGGTACATAGGTAAGTGTACCTATGTACACTGTTTGGTTTATAGATACTGTGTGACATAGAACTCTCGGAACAGATGTAGTGTGTATGTACATATGTATTCATCAATATAATATAGTGTTGATAAAGGATTTTGACCCGAATCGGTAATATTCATTTCTTTGCCAATGTGCTGTAAGGCCTTTTTGGAGAATACCACTCCTCATCAGTAGCACTGGGCAATGTTCTGAGTTGTCAATCTCTGCTTAGCAGAGCTAGTATATTGGCTGGGCTTTTAGCGATGGATATAGCGATAATAATATGTTGTTTGTACCTACCTATTTGGCCAACCTAATGTTTTCTGTTAGGCAGTGAATACAACACTGTGTCTGCATAGACAGTTTTGAGTTCAAGCCCTTAAGCTTGTGTTTGTACAGAGTACAGTACTCCATATCCTGCTGTGCCATATTCGTAACTGGATTGCACACAATGATAATCCCTATCCTGTACATGAAAACACATGTTCAGTGAAAACTGATTGAAAGTCCTGAATGCTTGTAACATAATTGTATCCAGTCTGATTTGTATGGAATAGATTAGATGGTTAGGAGTTCTGTTGTTGTGTTTTGGAACATGCATGCTTCCTTAGTTACATGAGGGATCCACCCTCCTCATAACCTATCATGTTATCACCCATCTGACAGTGTGTGAAGTCAACAACTTGTTTGTACAGCACACACCTTTAGGAGGCAAATGTTATCCACTTGGGACCTATTTTAGCATATTCATTGACTTTAACTATATTCATCGACGTTAACTATATTCATATATTCACCACTTGTTTACCTTCTAAGTGTGTGAGTGCTTATGAAAGTATGAACAGGAAAATGACCTCTTCAATTTCCTTTACAAGTGTGCATGCAGTTTCGTTTTTAGCAATGTAACCATAAACTACCAGCACAGTGCAACTTGTTTGGTAAATACCCTGCTTAGTACATACGTACCTCTGTAAATACATACTCTTCACATGGTTCCCAACTCATGTACACTATGTCAAACAGTTCTGATACTGATAGATACTGAAGTACAGATTTGGTGTGCACTTCAAGGTACATGCTAAACACGTTTGACTGTACTAGGCTGGAAAGTGACGGGATAGATAGGCAGAGTGGACATTTTGATGTACAAGAACCTTGACTTGATAATACAGCATTCTTGCATGCAAATATAATGCCATATTACAGTACAGCCTTGATATTCTGACACTCTCGCCAATAATTATTCTGCTTGAAGACATAGGGTGCCAGATTATGGAGTGTATGCAGTCTCTAGTGATGACTGTGTTCAGAATGTGGTCACATCATTATTATGAATTCACTGTGTGGGATTGTGGCCGTTCCGCTGTATAACAAACTGCCATAGTTCACACCTCCTATTACTGCACACATTATTACCTTACCAGAAGCATAGAGAGAGTGATAGCCTTGTCTGGAGGCGGTTTCTGGTAGGCGGGGGCAGTACTGTTTGTTGTAAATATCAGAAATAGCGGTCTATTGCTCACTTCTTGGAGCAAAAAATTAGACAATAAACACATCAACATCTTTCCGAATTGCAGATGTATTTTATTTTATATTATTCCTTTTTGCATTTCCAGGATCTCCCACCATCTCCCTGCTGACCGACCCCTACCTGATGCTCCCTAGAGATGGTCCACTAGTACTGGAGGCGGAGTTTGATGGTGTGTACTACAACCACACCTGGGTCTACCATCCCAGTGATCCACTCGGCACCAATGCCACAAGCATCATTGGAGCAGACGGTGTAGAGGGAGACCTTTTGAATGAGAGATTGGTGATCAGTCCTACCTCCCCATCATTCCTAAAAGGTTACTACATTCCACGTATCTACACTGACGATGAAGGACCAATTCTTCAGAATGGAGTAGTTCTGGTGTATTCAGGTGAGCTCTTTGAGATACTGTACTTGGTTGATGGTCGCCACACATAATACACACACACATACTAGTGTTTGCACACACATGTACACCTATACATATATATGTACATGCATACGTACGTATCTATGTACCCACACACAAACACATATTTACATATGCACAGAATCATGCAGGCACATACGTACGTACGTAAGTGCATGAGTGCATGCATTCACACCCATGCATGCGTGCACGCACGCGTGCGCACACACACACACACACACACACACACACACACTGTACCTACTACCTAGTCATTACCACTCTCTATATTCTCCACTTTTTGTCAGCCGGATCATTATCAGCCATGATATCTGGTGATGCTGAAGTGAGATCTGGTGATGATTTAGTCCTGACATGTACGGGAACTGGCTACCCTCAGGTCTCAGTGAACTTTGAATATGGCACTATTCTCTCAAATGTGACTGTAAGTGAAGAGGTTGTTTTGTCCACTGCCACACCCAATACTCCATTCACGGTAGCACGTAACATCACAGTGAGAAGTGTAACTGTGAGAGAATGTATGGAAAGGATAACATGTGTGGCTAATGCCACTGATGTTACAGCTTCAGCATACCGTGAGATTGAAGTTGCTGGTGAGTTGAATGAGCACTATTACCTGATTCCATAAGCTTGTTATATTATGACTAGATGATGATTTGCTGTGTTTGTGTTTGTTCTGATCCCCAGGAAGTTGACTTCCTATATTTTCTCATCTCATGCAGTAACAGCTGAGCTGTCCAAATCAGGGAATGTGTCAGTGTCAGTTGGTGACACTCTCAATCTCACATGTCGAGCGTACGATTGTGAGATTGACTCTTTTGTATTTGAATGGTACCTGAATGGTGTGGAACTACCAATGAGTGTTGTTGTGGCCCAGGAACTAGCTCTGAGCCACATCGCTGTGGAGATAATGTCGGAGAGTGACCTTGGCAACTACACTTGTAATCTTCTTACTCATAACAGCTCCGCATCAGTAATGGTGTATGAGTCAGGTACATTATTATGCATTTACTAAAGTATGTTAGTATGCTTATGTATGTGGCTACATCTAAACTTGAAATTGACATGGACATATACTCACACCCACCCACACACACATACACACATGCACATGCACATGCACACTGTTATGATGATCATTTCCACTCCTTGGCAGACACAGCACATGCATCAGCCATGATATCTGGTGACACTTCAGTGAGATCTGGTGATGATTTAGTTCTGACTTGCACGGGAACTGGCTACCCTCAGGTCTCAGTGAACTTTGAATATGGCACTATTCTCTCAAATGTGACTGTGAGTGAAGAGGTTGTTTTGTCCACTGCCACACCTGATACTCCATTCACGGTAGCACGTAACATCACAGTGAGAAGTGTAACTGTGAGAGAATGTATGGAAAGGATAACATGTGTGGCTAATGCCACTGATGTTACAGCTTCAGCATACCGAGAGATTGAAGTTGCTGGTGAGTTGAATGAGCACTATTACCTGATTCCATAAGCTCGTTATATTATGACTAGATGATGATTTGCTGTGTTTGTGTTTGTTCTGATCCCCAGGAAGTTGACTTCCTATATTTTCTCATCTCATGCAGTAACAGCTGAGCTGTCCAAATCAGGGAATGTGTCAGTGTCAGTTGGTGACACTCTCGATCTCTCATGTCGAGCGTACGATTGTGAGATTGACTCTTTTGTATTTGAATGGTACCTGAATGGTGTGGAACTACCGATGAGTGTTGTTGTGGCCCAGGAACTGGCTCTGAGCCACATTACTGTAGTAATAAGGTCGGAGAGTGACCTCGGCAACTACACTTGTAATCTTCCTACTCACGACAGCTCAGCATCAGTCATCGTGTACGAGTCAGGTATGTTCCTACCGTACAAGTCATGTATTTCTTAACCTATCCTTACATATGCATGCATAGGTATACGTATGTACTGTTTGTGCATATATATGGACATGCATCCTGAAATTCTAGGTGTTTTGAAACACGTGTTGTTATTGTTACCATAATATGATGTATACTATGTATTTTCAACTCGGACCTTGCTTTGCATATATGGTATGCGTCATACTGCATCGACTTGACATATCGTGAGGTTACGTGATTGTAATTTACATCATAATGTAAATCATCATAGTGGAATCGAAGTGTATCATATTACGAAATGTAGATATCATTATTTGTTTATAGTTACATCAAAATTCTATTGAAGCAGAATCATATCTTCTATTCGTAAGTATTAAAAATATCATAGGTTACTGGTAATTTGATTGTAGTGGCATCATAAAATGATCATAGTTTCTCTCTAACTCTGCCTAGCAACTCATTCTTCAACTGTAGTACCGATGCTGCAGGAGAGTTAGTATAAAATTATACTTTATTCGTAAACACAACACAAAACAACTAAACTACATAGTAACGTACCTCTGCTAGGACTGTAGTGGATACAGACACTGTATCTTGATCCATTGTCTGTATGACTGTTACAGCCATACCAGAGGTATACAGTACATACTTTAGCTACATATTACACGCATACATACGTATGTACATACGTACATATAATACGTACGTACGTACATACATACAATGGATACAGATGTACACTGGTGTATACTCATAGGCATGTTTCTTGTAATAGTATCATTGCTGTTTTGTTTTCATTATTCCAGTCAGTGTCACTGCCAACATGGACCCACCTCCTAATGCACTAGCTAACACACCGTCATCTGACCCCTTGCGATACAACATCATCGAAGGTGGTGTATTTACCATCAACTGCTCTGTGACATTCACTGAACCATATTTCAGCGCTAGTGTGGAGTTTTACAAAGATGGATCCCGTCTGGCCAATTCTTCACTCCCGCCCAACGTCACTGTAGCAACTGAAACGGATGATTTAACCATTGTCATAACTCTATCGTTTCTCAATTTTGATCCAGTTCACAATGGGCTGTACGTGTGCAATGTGTCCAGTGATGTGCCAGCCATATCCAATACAAGAAACCACAGGTTCTACCACACTGGTGAGTGTGACCCTGATTCTACTTTCAAGGCAGTGTCAGTGACTAGTGTATGCATGCATACTGTGTGTATATTACATATGTGGAGTGAAATTGTAATTTAACACAGATTATGGAGGAATATATGCTATGTAAGTTCGGGGGGTCACGGATTATCCCAATTCCCATTTATTGGTATTCATGAATTGAGTTTGGGAAGCAAAAGCAGATACGAGTAACTGTAAAATATATGCTAGAATAATGAAAATTCATTATACTGTCCCTTGCATGTATGTATGTATATACGTATGTATGTATGTATAAGCATATGCTGTGCAATTCACGACAAAAGTTATGTACACTCCCACCTGACATTGATCTTTGAAACATTCACTATATTCTCCAGGATCTCCCAGCATCTCTCTACTGACTGATCCCTACGTGATGCTCCCTAGGGATGGTCCACTGGTACTGGAGGCGGAGTTTGATGGTGTGTACTACAACCACACCTGGGTCTACCATCCCAGTGATCCACTCAGCAGCAATGCCACAAGCATCATTGGAGCAGACGGTGTAGAGGGAGACCTCTTGAATGCGAGATTGGTGATCAGTCCTACCTCCCCGTCACTCCTAGCTGGTTACTACATTCCACGTATATACACTGACGATCAGGGATCTTTTATCCAGAAAAGAGTACTTGTGTATGGTTAGTGCTCAACTGTACTTGCAATAGACACAGTTTGCTTTCCTTTTTCCATCTTTTTGTGATTCACAGGATCTCTGTTTGTTTGTCTGTTCACGAACTCCTCCAGTTTGTATCCAATCAACGCCAAATTTGCCAAACATTCTCAGCGACACCTGTGATGTATACAGAGGGGGTTGACATTTCATTTTAGGCATTCCTTCAACAATTTCAAAACAACCCATACTATTTGCCGTACTTCAAATGCGCCATTTTAATGTACTTTTATGGATTCTACATCTGGTTGCTATGGGAAGTGGTAAAGTGCAAAGTTCACATAAAGGTTATTACGTATCTAATGTATGACAAGACAGTGAGAGAACCTGCCCTTTGGGAGGGTTCGTTCACTAGTATATAAAAAGCACCAAACAATTTGTGTGTGTGTGTGTGTGTGTGTGTGTGTGTGTGTGTGTGTGTGTGTATGTGTATCATTATGTACACATGTACGTACATACATACGCACATACACACATGAACATAACATGTACATACGAACATAACAATATTATATACTTGCTTGTGTGTACAATACAATATTATGTATATCCATCAATACATTGGGTTTACATGCCACTATGCATGTGCATACATACGTACGTGTGTGCATGCCATACACATGTACTTACAGTACACATACATAGACCTATTCCTGCTCTTTGATTCAATATGTTATTCTTACATTCACAATTATTCACTTCATACTCACTCAGATGGATCAGATGTGACTGCTACACTGAGCGGTGACTCCACTGTGAGAACTGGGGATGACATTTCACTCATGTGTGTGGGCACTGGGTACCCTCAGGTTTCTGTTAGCTTCACATACAGTGGGTTGACTGCACCCGTCACCCTGGATGATGAAGTTGTCATGGCTATAGCCACGCCCACAACTCCTTATACGGTGATTAGAAATATCACAGTGAAGGGATTGACGATAAGGGACTGTGGACAATCCATAACTTGTGCAGTTAATGCTACCATCGGAGGAGTTACAAAGCAAGCTTCGTCCAAGAAGGAAATTGATGTGGTTGATAGTAAGTTGAACTATGTTTACATTTAATTCTTTTGTCTATTGATGTGTACATAACTTAGTGTTTCCTGCAGAATTATTACAAACACGGTCCTCATTAATTCATTAATTGATTTATAGTTGATTATTAGTATTGAATATAATTCAACATAGCCAGATATAAAAGAATTATAAGTTGCATGTACGTAATTTTTCATTTTTTCCGCCAAATTAAAACCCAGTGGGACACCTAGTTTTCAGGTATACTGGGTGAAGCCCTGATAATAGTGAAGTGAAATTGCGGGTACTCCATGTATGTAAAATAGTTCCATCAAGCTAATGGAGATATTTAAGGAAGTTGAAAGAATAAGGCTATCCTTGATTCTCAAGGTGAATCTAAGGCCTAGCCTGACCTAACTAAAACTTGCGGTACCACCGGTGAGTGTGAAAGGAGAATTGATAGGGGGTAGTTGCTGTCGTGGCTTGTGGTACAGTGGTTATGGCGGCTACGTACAGCCAGACACCTTGGGTTGGAGTCCCTTAGCTGCCAGTTTTTCTCTTTTCTCCTTTCTCTCCTAGTAAGTTGTCCTCTATACATTAATCTATATCACCATCACACCTGCTTCTATGTAAATACAATGTACATAGAATCAACCTTCCTGTACTATTCAATTCAGTAGTAAAGCATAGACCTGGATATATATGTAAAGGGGTGAGGTGGGAGAGGGGGGCTATAATCTCTCTCTCCACTAGTTTTAGGAATTGTTGCTGTTCTCAGTGAGGGTTGGGGAGTCCTTGTGGGGGGTTGTACTCAATTTATGTGTTTGGAATACCTATTTATACAAGTGTAGTTTGTAGGCTATTAAAATGATGGTACAAGTGTTTTGTCTACATCCAGGTTCAGTAATAGCTGAGCTGTCCAAATCAGGGAATGTGTCAGTGTTACTAGGAAGCACTCTTGATCTCACTTGTCGAGCCTATGATTGTGAGATTGACTCTTTTGTATTTGAATGGTACCTGAATGGTGTGGAACTACCAATGAGTGTTGTTGTGGCCCAGGAACTGGCTCTGAGCCACATCACTGTGGAGATAAGGTCGGAGAGTGACCTCGGCAACTACACTTGTAATCTTCTTACTCATAACAGCTCAGCATCAGTCATTGTGTACGAGTTAGGTATGTACATGCATATATATATGTATTCTTACAGTATGTGGCATGTAATGTCGAATTTTGTGTTCACTATACCAAAAGCACAAAGTCATACCGTATGGACGAAAAGTTTTGCGGGACAAAACTTTTGCAAATTGCTCAATTTCGCAAATTTCACGAAAAAAAGTTTTGCGTTTTAAATGCCTATCGTGTCAATTGATTGTCAGACGATCAAGTCATTGAGTTCACAAATATAACTTTTGCGAATGCCAGTTTCTTCGTGAAATTCACGAAACTTTAGTCCACGAAACTTTCCCAATATACGGTATGTTATAATTGAGACGTATGTATGTCAGGTCAAGATATATCTGTTATATCCTGACTGGGAGTACTGCAGCAGATATGAGAAGTGCTGACTGATTAGGGGGAGAAGTCTGAGGTTATCACACACTTCATCTGCTGCAGCAATCCTAAGTAATATAAAACTAACTTGTTGTAGACTGATGTAGACAATTTATATAGCTATGTAGGTGTAGTGCGAT
>OZ026568.1:1680319-1690319 GCA_964020155.1 Chondrilla cf. caribensis
ACCAACATCTTCCTGGACACTGTGTCTCTGTGAGTTGCTTGCGGAATTTTGGAAGGAAATTGGTTTTTCAATCGGGCAATTGGGACCTTTTTCTTCTCCATGAGTGTTATGTTCAATGACTGGATATAAACCAACCATATTTAGATATTGCTGTTTGGGAGGATTATATCTTGAATCTTTCTCTTTATCTTAGGTTTGCTGACAAAACCGACTTGTTTGCTCAACCCATCTATACAGAAATGGTCAGTACTGCACCCCCAAACACCAGTGCACTCCATATGTATGTATTGGGTACGGTACGTGTCAAAAGAAATGCATATTTTTCTCTGTCAATCCACCGCCAAAAACTACAGCTGTACGCAGTGGACAGCGTGGTAAGTTGCGGAAATTACTGCGTCCATCCGCAGAACATGGCGTCAATACGTACGTACTTAAAGATAAATATTTGAATAAAACACACGACCGATAAAGAACAAAGAAAAGAAAGAACAGTAGCAATATATTATATATACAAAGTTAAACATAACTACTGTAACAGTTCTCGACTTGCAGGCACTTAAAGAGGTATACAAAATGTCGTCGGGCACGCTGTACTCCTGCACGTTGCTATTGTAGTTTAACTCTTGCAATGGAGAAGAAACAAAGCAGGGAGAGCTAAATGGTGTTTGCGAGGGTTCAGGTGTCACTAATGCCGGCTCAAAGGGTGGTGGTCCCGCTATTCGGCTTATGGTTTCTGGGCGTTTCGATAGTTTCTTCTCCAGATAATCTAACTTTGCGTTCAACCTCTTCTCCAGAGAATCCAGCCTTGCAAAAATCTTTGCATTCTGACCAGACACAAAATTGTGTAACTTCTCTATAAGTTCGGAGACGTCATCCCGTGGAAGCTGGAGCGTCTGAGAAGGAGCATCGGGAACACACCATGATAAAGGGAGGGGAGAACGAATTTCGTTGTCTTCAACTTCTACAGAGGATGCCAGACTTCCTAAATCTACGTACATGTAGTAGTTATATCCCGTAGGCACATTCATTTACACATTGGTATTGATGGGGTTTTCAACAAAGAGCAGCAAGAGGGCCCTATAACACTGCAGCAATCGTCGTTTGTTTGGTAAATTTTATACTCCGAGGCTCGTTGTTTTAGCAAGTTTCATCTTTCGTTCATTCATTCAGTATATATTCTAAGGCTCTTGGGTTCGGCAAGTTTCCTCGTTTGCTCGGTAAATATTCCGAGGCTTGTGGGTTCGGCGAGTTTCCTCGTTCACTCAGTAACTATCCGAAGCTTCTTGAATTAAATAATGCCACTTACAAAAACTGGGGTACATCACAAATGTACCCCAGTACATCGCGAATAAACTCCTGTCGGTGCTTTTGTAGTTGATTGAAAACGTCAATGCATCAAGTACATATACACACACTGACACACACACAAACATACACACACACACACACACACACACACACACACACACACACACACACACACACACACACACACACACACACACACACACACACACACACACACACACACACACACACACACACACACACACACACAGAGAGAGAGAGAGAGAGAGAGAGACAGACAGAGACGGGAGGTTAATGGTGGTACTACGTATGTACCTTTGTATAATCCAACTTGCTCCAGGACTTGCTATTGGTAGCAGACTATATCCTGGATTCATTGTATGAGAAGGGGTGGATGACACTTAATGAGGTATGTATTCACGTATGTGATACGTAACTGCACATGATGCTATAAGATGGATGAACAAGTAAACTTGAAACATATTGTATCTTCTTTCATGAACCTTAAGATACATATAAGTATGTAACAATAGCGCTGTTAGCAAACATTTTGCATACAAGCTGATCTCACACCAAGAACAAAATGTCATTTTATACCATATATGTTCTAATTTCAGGATGAATATAGTGGGGGATCCCCCCTGCTTCTGACCAGTGTTGAAATGATCAGTCTGGTACTTGCCAGAGAGCTTGGCAGCAACAACCAGACCACTACTGATTCAGACAATGGAGTGATGTATGTAACATACCAAGGAGAAAGAATCAGTGAGTTTTTTACGTAATGCATCATCTGTACATGGTGATACATCTGGGTTTGTGTCACGGTAGTAAAAGCTGGAATCATCCCTCAGATACGTACAAAATAGCTCATAATAAAGTTGTAAAAATGTTGTACTCATCAGTACATAGGTACATATGAACGTACGTACATATTATAGTCAGTGTGTGTGTGTGTGTGTGTGTGTGTGTGTGTGTGTGTGTGTGTGTGTGTGTGTGTGTGTGTGTGTGAATGTGTGTGTGTTTGTGTGTGTATATGTGTGTGTGTTTGGTCGTACGTGTGTGTGTGTCATTTCAGTATAATATTTTCACAAGATATGTATGTAATTTGTAAACACAGTCTGCAGAGAAATGTAGATAAAATAGGCACTCAAACACATGTATGCACAATTTGTTGTCTTCCAAACAGACATCAGATCATTCCAAGTGTCTCCCCTTGGGAATACTGGCAATGAGATGTATACAACTGTCATTTTTCCCACTGGAAATACTGACGGAACACCTCAAGTGTGTTTGCCTGGAGAGATCCTAGCAGAAAGAGCAGGAGAAGGTGAGCATCCATTGTAGCTATCGGGCTTGGTACGATATGTGTACTACAGTAGGCAGTGTGCTTATCTGAACTTTGTGTATCTGAACTCCAGCTGGAGGGGGGTCATGAATCAGTGCATTGTTTGCATTTCTAAAATGTAACAATTGGTTCACATAAACAATTGATTGGTGAAAGGTGACAAGTAGTGAACTCTTCCACATCTACTGTAGCTGCTGGTCTGATGTGTGTGAGGCATAGTACAGTAACCCCCTAGAGGTTTGTACACTGGATAGTGACTTGTTCGGCAATTCATTATAGAAATCCTTTGTATTGCAATATAAAGCACACTGTAAGATGTATCACAAATTTTTATGTATCACAATATATTGCATAATATTATATTATTATAATAACATATTGTGATTATAATAATATTACATTGTGGCAACACTGATGTGTAAGTAGGTGAAATATGCCTACTGCATGGTCTGCTTACTGCTATATTATGTTTGAGTGGCACTCACCATGTATAGGTGGAAATAGGTCTGTACTGGTGGTGGCTGGTGTTGTGATGAACTTCACGAATATTTTGCCACAAAGACTTAATGACAAAAGGTACAGTGAATACCATGGTAACTACATGAATTACTGTAAACAGTAGATGTGTATAAAGTATGCATATTACAGTCTTTTGATTTCAATGTATAAACATGGGTGTGGTTGTTGGGTAACTATGGGATGTACAGTATATATTTACTAAATATGACACAGCAATAGGTGTAAACTAACATAGGTATGTACATATAAACTGCACAGATTCAAGAACAAGATGCATAGGGATTATCATGGTAGCTCCATAGACATTTGTATATACAGTATAGCAGACAAACAGATTTAATATCATCAGTATATACGTTGATACTGTAGTTGGGCAGCTATAGTAAAGGGTGTACTGTACAGTAGTGTTCCAAACTTTTTCCAAAGTTAAGGGTCGACTCTGAGGTCATAGATATTCTGAAGTGATAGATATGTTATGGGCAGCTATAGTACAGGGTGTACTGTAATGTTCCAAACTTTTCCAAAGTTAAGGGTCAGCTCTGAAGTCTTGGATATTTTGATGCCAGCTAAGCGGATAAGTACAATTGAGGTATTATGTTGTTCGAGTTGCATAGTGATCAAGGGTCATGCTTATGCAAACTCTAGCAAACAGACATGGAACTAAAGAACTTGTGGTTACAAGTTACAACATCAAATCTATTTAAGAGATTCAAAGGTGTAGGATTTTCGATTTAGGGATTATTGAAGTACCAGTAGTCTATAAAAATATTTCTGTAGCATGAAATATTCCATACATACATACATCCTCACATACATGTATGTAGGTGTGTATTTCACTGATTTAGCCATGCAGTAGGTTATGTAAATTTGAATTTTAAGGGTGTTCTTCACTTTGTGGTTTGTGTACGTCCCTTCAGCCCTGTTGGTGAGAGAGAGCCATCTCCATACCTGGTGATTGCACAAGTATCAGGAGAGGAGAGCAAGGACTCAGTCAAGTTTGACAATAGTACTGTGAAGATGACATTTGAAACACAGGTGAATGTTGGTGTTGTTGTCTGTAAGTGTTGTTGAAAAGAAACACCATGCACTTATTTTCATCACTGAAATACATACAGTTGGACCTCATTAACATAGAACTCCATGGACAATTTCAAAATTTCACATTGATGGTATTTCATATACCGTATAACTGGAAATAGTGGCGGTCATTTTATTTTGGCAGTTTGGCAGTTTGATCGACTACCACCAACATAATATTCGCCAAAATAATAACACCCATACAAAATGTGGGGATGTGCATGTGGGGTTAAGTCACAATAAAGTGATGTAACCCCGTCGTTGTGCATCCGTGTCGTCAAATAATCATGGCGATGTATCGGTACTTCAAAAGAAAGGAACGGAATTCTGACCTAATGTCTACCTATACTTCATTATATTACAACCTGGGCTTGCCATCTGCCAAAATAAAAACCACCAATACCCTAAAATTTGACAAACTGCCAAATATTCTTTCCGCCAATATTTCCGGTTATACGGTAATATCTTGATGAATGTTTGTGATGGGGTATATTTGGGCTGAGTGATTTCATGTTAACGATGTTTTAAAGGAAGTATGTACTTGAGCTCACCATGATATTAGCTACTGGGATAACCGTCTCTACCCTACAGTATTACGTACAGCATTATTGCTTGATTGAGGTAAAATGGGTGTGTATGGCACCCTAGGGGCAGGTACAAATAGAATAGTTGGATTAAAATTAATGTGACAAAAATCAATCATGTATTATTTGACTTTGTTACACTGACAGTTGCTACATGTATGGCAACTGCCAAGAGTGCCTTGAGGTTCTGCTCTATCACTGATTTTGATGTGCAACGTCGTCAGGCAGTAATGTGAATCCGTACTCTATGTATCAGTGACTACATGTGATCGAGGTCTGACACAATGTAATGCCACTCCTTCTATAGGCACCATACTGCAATGCTGACTGTGTCTCCTGGGACCCAGGAATGGACTCAAACAGTACATTGTTACAAAGGTACTATACACACATACTGTACATGTATTCAAAGCTGTATATATACATGCTGTATATGTAGAAGCCAGTAGGCATCCCATCTGGAATTTTGAGAAGAGCTTGATTATAGATGTTTTTTTCTCTATTGAAAACTACTCTTCTGTATTCAAATTACCAAATTGAATGGACCTAGCTTCATTTTATGGAATTCGTTTCATTCAGCTCTGGAGGATGGTCCACAGAAGGACTGTCAGAAGGTGATACGGACAGTGATAGAGATGTTCTTTGCAGCAGTACTCACCTCACCAGCTTCACCATACTGGTGGACTACACCCCGGTGAGCCAATACCTTTGGTATATTGTGTGATGTGAGGGGTTTGAGGTTCGCTGAAGTTTTAATGTTTGTGTAATAACCTAAGCAGGAAATCTTGCAGTTGGTATCTGCAAACTAGCACTAGTTGCTAATTCATGAAAATTCTGTAGAGCAAACATATTTCATACATAAACCTACATGAACTGGAGACCTGTCATGTACAGCTGGTGAGGTGTGTAAACTACATACATATGCATATGTATTGCAGACAATCCAGATCTGCATCTGACATGAACTTATCCCATATGCATACTGTACATACATAACAGCCACCCTTGTCCCAACTTTGAATCTTCATTGTTACAACTGGAAGTATGTTTGCAAGCCTGCTGTTGTCTTTCTGATTTTGTATGTAGTAATTGTGTGTGACATTCATTTATGCGTACTACCATCTCCCTTCATTGGTTCTGGTAGGGTGTGGCTCAAAACTTGGAATTCACCATAGTCAGCTACATTGGATGTGGCATTTCACTTGTTTGTCTGTTGCTGTCTTTGATTTTCTTCCTTTGTCAAAAGTGAGTGCTATACTAAACAAGCATGTTTTTCATATGTACTCTGTGTCTGTAAAGTGCAGACTTATGTGTATGTACACTTTTGTATGGTGTTGACAAGTTTACTTTCTCTCTGACATCCCAGGAAACAGGTCATTGAGAATTCGGTCTTCTTCGTGCATACTAACTTGTGCATTTCTTTGATTTGTGGATTATTTCTCTTCTTTTTCATTGAAGAAGGAGGAAGACAAAGAATTGAGGTTTGTTGCCCTGTAAATATGTACCACTGTGTGTGTGTGTGTGTGTGTGTGTGTGTGTGTGTGTGTGTGTGTGTGTGTGTGTGTGTGTGTGTGTGTGTGTGTGTGTGTGTGCCTGTGTGCCTGTGTGCCTATGTGTGTCTGTACATGCGTGCTACATGATAGCGCTTGACTTCCATGTTGAAGCAAATCCAAGGTTGAAGCCATGAGTGAGTTCACCCCATGAATACAAATCCACTCACATCATCCAGTGAGGGATTTCCCCACATGTTTGTTCTCATGGACTTGCTGTACCCACAGCTAACCAATGTATGTTTCCCTCTATTGCATCTCCTCCATGTAGGCGGCGTGCAGTATTGTGACATTCTTGATCCAGTATGCATTTCTGTCTGCATTCTTCTGGATGTTGTGTGAAGGCATTATGATGTACATCCTACTGGTGAGGGTGTTTGGGGCTCATGACAAGAAGTGGCGTCTGCTATTTCTCATCATTGGATGGGGTGAGTAGTACATGTGTATCCATGCAGGGTAGTATTATGTCTTCACACACACTTGTACATGCATGCACACACACGCACGCACACACGCACGCACACACACACACACACACACACACACACACACACACACACATACACAAACGGACACAAACACTATCACACATACAGACGCCCCCAACACACATACACAATAGGCAAGTATGTAAGTAGATACATACTAAAGTTCACATATTCCTACGTATGTATAGATTATACCTCACAGAGCCTTATGTACACACGAATGTATAAGCATTTTTCTACTGTTATCAATACTACCACAACCACTGCTGTCCTCCTCTGTCCGCAGGTACCCCACTAATCCCTGCCATAATCACCATAGCTGTGGCCTATGGCACAGACAAGAACTATTTCATCAAAACCACAAGGTGTCAGTGGCTGTAAGTGGAACACACACGGGCATGGTGTATCACACTGTACGTATGCGTACATACGTATATCCAAATAGTATAATATTGTGTGGAGCACATGGTTTAAATTTGTCACAAATACTCAAACTTGTAGTGTTTACATACTGCAATTATGAATATGAACACAATATCTGCATCATTTAATGAACTGATAGCATCATCCCAACGACACCTCAAAGGAGCCATTTTCTCTGTCCTCGACCCTAGCATACATAAAGAACCTTTTTCATTCATGCATAGGATCATTGTTCCCTCCTAAACTCCCTTTAGAATTTGTATGCTGCTTACTACCTAACACTATGGTACTACTATTTCCCTATATTCAGTACTTGGTGTACTTTACAGTATTGGGTCTATTATTCTTCAGGTGTTGGCTCTCCCAGAAGGACTACTTCATCTGGGCCTTCATTGCACCAATGATTCTCCTTATTTTGGTCAGTGTGTGTGTGTGTGTGTGTGTGTGTGTGTGTGTGTGTGTGTGTGTGTGTGTGTGTGTGTGTGCGTGTGTGTGTGTGTGTGTCTGTGTGTGGTGTGTGCATGTGGTGCATGTTTAACCAGGTATGTATACATGTGTGTGGGTACGTGCATGCATGTGTGTACTCATGCATAAGTACTTGAGTTTCAGTACAAATATTCATGTTCTTGTTATTCTTGTGTGCTGTAATGTTGATTGTTAGTTAGGAAGGTACATTTCCCATACAAAGATTGCTACTCTTCAAATTCATTGTCTTATACTAGCAAAAGTTGGTTGCTGCAAAAGTGGTTGTATAGCAGGATTTCACTATAATATTATGTGTAATACCTGTTATTTTCTCCATGTGTTTACTGTCCACACTTCATTGTCCACACTGAGGACCAAGCTCTCCCTGGACGTTACTGCATGTTTCCCATCGATCAGATCAACCTCGTCCTGGGGGTCAGGGTCATGGCTGCACTTATCAATTTCAAGCGCAAGCACATCAAAAGGACTAATGTTCAAAAGAAGAACCAAAAGCTGCTGAGGTGAGAGGGAGGAGGGTATGTGTGTGGTTGGAAAGGATATGTGGTGTGAGCAGAAATGGTACATGGCATGAGTACCACTGAGTGGAATTGGTATATTTAATGATATTATTGTATACTACCTCTCACACAGCATTGTTATAGCTAAACAATGAGTTGCTAGGCCATTAATTGCCAAAGTTCAATAACAATTAACTACCTCACAAATATTGCAAATATTAACAAACTTTACACATTTGACCTGCTCATATCATGTGGTATATCTTTCTTGTGCACACATGCATTGGAACAGTATAATTTGCATGTGAACATGCCTAGTTTTCAACTAATGTGTGTGTGTACTCACAGGTATTCTTTCAAGTCCTTTTTCTTCCTATTGCCACTGCTGGGTCTGACCTGGCTCTTTGGACTCCTGGCTGCTAACAAGCTGGGAGGAGAGACACAGGTGTTTGCCTGGCTTTTTGTGATCTGCAACACTCTACAAGTAAGTACATGTTGTACACACACGCACGCACACACGCACACGCACACACACACACACACACACACGCACACACACACACACACACACACACACACACACACACACACACACACACACACACACACCATTCACTCTACTGTTCCCTCCAGGGCTGTGCCTTCTTCTTCTTCCATGTGGTGAGACATGACAAGGTTTGGAGCAAGGTAGAGAAAACCTACTGTTGCAGACGTTGGAAGGAATTCTCCAAGAAATCTGTGGAAGACACAAATGTAAGTGTTTTGTACATTAGTGGTGTGTGCAGTGTGTGTATGCCCTTCTGTGAGTGTGTGGAGGTATGGTGGAACTCATTTCTTCACTGTAACTTTTGTCCGACTTGTCTAACATTTTCTAAATTAAGTGATGTAAATAGAACATTACAACAATAATACTACTATGTACTGTATGTTGATTGATCATCCAATTAAAAGTTGTTATTATTTACTTTCTTTCCTTAAATACCCAGGAAACTGACAGGACAGCCCATTCCATTCCTGAGACCCCCATGAAGTCAAATGGTATTCCTGTGTGTGATAGCATGCCCTATCCTGTGGTCACTTGTGTCTGTACATACCCTGACTTGTGGTTACTGGTTTCTGTACATGCCCTACCCTGTGGTCACTAGTTTCTGTACATGCCCTGACTTGTGGTCATTGACGTCTGTACATGCCCTACCCTGTGGTCACTGACGTCTGTACGTGCCCTACCCTGTAGTCACTGGTGTCTGTACATATACCCTGATATCTAACCTAGCTAGACCAAGACTTAAATATAATTAATACCATTCAATGAGAAATATTGGCTAGGAATTAAGGTTGATAAAGTGATAAATTGAAAAGCTAACCACCAATACGTATATTCTGCTAACCTGGAACACAACTGTTCTTTTCTGATAGTATGTGGCCTTGCAAGTTATCCACAAAACTCAATTTCTTCATTTACACCACTGTTGATTGTAACCTTCATTTTTACTTCATGCTGTTGAATGATACAGGTGTTGATGAGGGTGGATTAAATCGCCAATCTGAATTTTCAAAAACTCACCAAGTATAATTCCCCTCAATTATTACGCCTATACAGTAATAATTACTGTAGCATATGATGTGATGCTACTGTACTACCTACTAACTGCAGTGAGGGATTGTAGCCATCTGACTACTCTATCATCTTTCCACTCTTGATGTCGTCTACTTTATCTCTCCC